>QXTE01000022.1:6752985-7036365 GCA_003942145.1 Platysternon megacephalum | reverse complement strand
GTGATCTTAGTCAATAGGTCAATAACGTGCCATCACTGGTAATTAGTACCAATGGTCAATGATGGGATATTAAAAGTTACTACAGAGAACTTTTTCCTGAGTGTCTGGCTGGAGAGTCTTGCCCGCATGCTCGGGGTTCAGCTGATCGCCATATTTGGGGTCGGGAAGGAATTTTCCTCCAGGGTAGATTGGCAGAGGCCCTGGAGGTTTTTCGCCTTCCTCCGCAGCATGGGGCAGGGGTCGCTTGCTGGAGGATTCTCTGCAACTTGAAGTCTTTAAATCATGATTTGGGGACTTCAACAGCTGAGTCAAGGGAGAGAATTATTCCAGGAGTGGGTGGGTCAGCTTTTGTGGCCTGCATCATGCGGGAGGTCAGACTAGATGATCATAATGGTCCCTTCTGACCTTAAAGTCTATGAGTCTATGAGACCCCCTGAAACCTCCTCATGGCCCTCTAGGGGGCCCCGGATCCCTGGTTGAGAACTACTGCTCTAAAGGCAGCCAGTGAGGTACCCAGGCAGATATACTTCAGGAAGGAGTTCCCAACAAACTCCTTCAGAAATGGAGGAGTACCCATGACTTAAGAGCTGTGTTACTGGACTGCTCCTGTATAAACCTAGGACAGGTCAGAGAACCTGTCAACCACCACAGCTAGGGCAGGTGCTATGGGTACATACTATCAGCAATATACTTTCTAGCGTATGTAATTTTATTTTAGTAATCCATCAACAAAAAGAGTATAAACTCTTTTCCACATTCCTCTGATGTGTTCCCCACTATACTGCAAAATCATGTTTGTTAATTAATTTGGGCCATCTGCGTGTTTTCAATATAAACATTAAATGCACTCCCTCTGGCTGCAACAATATTTCTTGCTGATGTTCTCTATTTTTTAATGTAAATGAAGATCAAATGGAGCAACATTTATTCTTAATTGTAACGTTGAATGAAAATTAACATTCATTAGCATTTTTTGTTATGATGAAACAGGAGAATAAGGCTACATTGCTATATTTTAAGTGTCACTAGGGGCCAAATCTGGTGTTTAGTACCGAATAACTCTATTTATTACTACAATCCTTGCAGATGATAAGTAAAGCTATGAACAGTTTACCAAAGAAATCTGCATTTTCTCCAATTTCCATTATATTTCATCTATCCTAGTAGCTTCAGTGTTACTTAAAATAAATAAATAACTTAAATAATTAACATAACATAAGAATGGCCGTACCGGGTCAGACCAAAGGTCCATCTAGCCCAGTATCCTGTCTACCGACAGTGGCCAATGCCAGGCGCCCCAGAGGGAGTGAACCTAACAGGCAATGATCAAGTGATCTCTTTCCTGCCATCCATCTCCACCCTCTGACAAACAGAGGCTAGGGACACCATTCCCTACCCATCCTGGCTAATAGCCATTAATGGACTTAACCACCATGAATTTATCAAGTTCTCTTTTAAAGGAATTAAAATCAATTCCTGGAAGTTCACAGAGTCAAGAAACAGTTTTAAAGATACATTTAAATGTTATTATCCTCAAGATGAAACAAGAATATATTTAAAATAACTAGTTTTTAAAAAAATATATTAACACTAATATTCCATTAGTTTGCTTACAGCTGCACTTAACACAGCTCCCATTGGCCGGGAATGGTGAACCACAGCCACTGGGAGCTGTGGGTGGCCGTGCCTGCGGACGGTCAATGTAAACAAACTGTCTCACAGCTCACCAGCAAATTACCCTGACGGGCCACATGTGGCCCGCGGGCCGCAGGTTGCCCACCACTCGACTAGAGTGTCTAAATTGTTTTGTTTGTTTTAGTATATTATACTGTTAAAGCTTAAGGCTAAATTCTGTTAGAATAGCCACACAGGAAAACACTTGAGAACCTCTGTCAGAAGAAAAAGATGTTTCCTAATGGCTAGTCATTGTGAAGGGATTATGGACAGAAAATTCAGGTGAATACATTCACCTCCATAGGTAAGGGTGTAGATTAGGTAAAAATGGGAATGGTCTGCGTGTGATCCGTGTAAAACTAGAGAAAGGAGATACTGGATAATACTTCCCTGAGCAGAGCTCAGAGTAATCTAATTCTTCCTCTGAGATATAACAACGTTTTTGAATGCTTATTCTCACAGTTCTTTGAGGAGAGTGGCTGTTCTTTATCTAAACTATCCATCCATCCATCCATCCATGGCATTGTTTCCAGTTTTTGTCTAATTGTGTAAAACATTTAATTGCATCCCCCATACTATTTTTTGAGATGTGTGCTTCACACATTACTAAATATACATAATAAATTAAATAAAAATAATGTGTAGGATTTTCTTGCTGTATTGATATAGAAGAGATACAGCCACTAACTTTGACCTGATGGAAGCCAGAATCCAGGCATAATTCGGTGTCAACTTCTTCATTTATATTTTTCTGTATGTGTGTATTTTCACAATGGCTATCTAGAATATGATACCACATAGTGTTTGAGTCCACAAATTATTTGGTTGCCAATGATGAGGATTGATAATTATGGCCTGATAAAGACTGTGGGTCCAATGCTGCACACTTTTACAAGAGTTTTATAGTGGTGTAACTCATCTAACTCAGTGGAGTTGCACCAGCATATAACTGTTGCAGCACACTAGAGAATCAGGTCCTATATATGAAAAATATGAAAATACTCTCCTCAAAATAAATTGCTGTCTTTAAGAAAAATGTATGGAAATATATGCTATTAGGTACAAGATGATGCAATCAAAGTAAAAAATATGCTCTTCAGAAGTATCTTTATATGCCATTTTGTGTGTGTGTTACATATATAATATCACCCACATACAAAACCCTTATATTACAGGAATGTTATTAAGGTAGCTGTCAGGGTTCCCTCCCCACTCTGAACTCTGGGGTACAGATGTGGGCACCCGCATGGCAGACCCCCTAAGCTTATTTCTACCAGCTTAAGTTAAAAACTTCCCCAAGGCACAAATCCTTCCTTGTCCTTGGATGAGTACTGCTGCTACCACCAAGTGAGTTAGACAAATATTCAAGGGAAAGGACCACCTGGAATTCCTGTTCCCCCAAAATCCCCCCAAACCCCTTCACCCCCTTTCCTGGGAAGAATTGAGAGTGACCAAGGTGAGCACAGACCAGACTCTTGGGTTTTTAGGACACTAAAAACCCAATCAGATTCTTAAAAAAACAGAACTTTATTATAAAGAAAAAGTAAAAGATGCACCTCTGCAAAATCAGGATGGAAGGTAATTTACAGGGTAATCAGATTCAAAACACAGAGGATTTCCCCTCTAGGCAAAACTTTAAAGTTACAAAAACAGGGCTAAACCTCCCTCTTAGCACAGGGAAAATTCACAAGCTAAAACAAAAGATAATCTAATGCATTTCCTTACTATTACTTACTATTTCTGTAATATTAGATGCTTAGTTCAGCTATGGGTTAGGGAGATGTATTTTCTCTGCCCTGGTTCCTCACTGACCCAGAGAGAACAAAAGAACACACACACACACACACACACACACCCCTTCCCCCACAGATTTGAAAGTATCTTCTCCCCTTATTGGTCCTTTTGGTCAGGTGCCAACCAGGTTATTTGAGCTTTTTAACCCTTTACAGGTAAAGGAGGGATTAATCCTTTACAGGGTAAAACGGGATTTTATGCTACCCTTAGCTGTATGTTTATGACAGTAGCAACGTTAGGAAATGCCAGAATTAAGGTTGTCTATGCAAACTTAACTCCGCCCTTGTGTATATGCACTATGATGTGGCTTGTGAGATGAAGGCAGCTCAGAGACTTAGGAAGTTAGCCAGCTAAGTTTACCAGCAGAGGAAGCCAGGGAAGTAGGTATGTTTCTTCAATTTACAGGTCCTCTACAAGGAAGAACCCACAATGTGAGGAAAACAGTGAGTCACCAACACCACTGCCAGCTCTTCTTCTGCCTGTATCTGTGGGGGGCCTGGCCAGACAGGTAACCTCATCCTGGAGGCTTTAACATAGGTTGTGGTCTTGATTTGTTGGGAATGTGGCCTGCATGTCCCTGCCAAAGAAAGCTCAGCAGGAGGAACCACCTGGTGTGAGAGTTATCTGTTGATGGGGTCCCACATGAAATAGGTAAGAGAACTCATCTGCATAACATCCAGGAACACAAGGACTTCACTGACAGAATACACATTGAGACATCCAGGATGCTAGTGTCAAGAACGAATACCCCCTAGGCAGTCATTTGAACTGTTAGGAACAAACACTCCTAGGCAGAAAATTTGAATTATAGTCTCAAGCCTGAGGCCCGTTTATTGAGCTCACACACACCTATGCATAGGGGTAGCAGACCAAAATCAACTACCCCGCTTACAAGGTTACATGCCATCTTTTAAAGTCTTAAACCGCAACCGCACACGCGTCAGCGCCAAGCATTAGAGTAAGGGGTGCTTTCCTGAGTTGTCAGCGAGTTTAGTATTAGAGGAGGGGGTACTTTCCAGAGTTGTCAGCGATTTCCCTTTGGCCATGCCAGGAGGGACTTTTGCTATGTCCTGTACACGCGGGCCCCGTATGGTTCAAGATGGTATTTTGGGCCTAGTGCGAACTCAGGGGTTTTACAAAGGACAGCTTGTGGTATTCCAGTTCCTCTTCTTCCTGGCCTTCCCCCCCCTTCCCCTCTTTAGGGCAGCGTAGCTTAGTATGGTTCTGGCTTCTGACCTGTTGGTTACAGGGTAGGCCCTGGTTAGAGCTTACAGAGGCGGTTTGCTGTTACAAGGGTTATTAAGGCCTCCTACTGTTATAGGGGCCACAAAAGAGGGGGGCCCCATCTGATGCCATTTGGGCATCCGGCTGGGCCTTGGGGTAAGGAGGAGGACTAACCTTTTGGTGGGTATGGGCATACAGGGGCTTACCTAAAGGGGGCACAATTCAAAGGTAACAGAGTTTATATGCCAAGCAACGATTCCATTATAAAAACATTGATTACAGATAGGTTTCAGGATGAGTCTTAATAGCCTTTAGCAAGCAAATTAATATAAGCAGATGCATTTTAAACCTTGAGCAATGCCTGTTACAAATTGTTCTTTCTAACCTTTGCTAGTTCCTCTTTTCTTCCCCCTCTCCCCCCCCCCCCACCCCATCCTCAAAGTGCAGCCCAATCTGGTTCAGGCTTCCGGTCTGATAGTTTTGAGCCAGGCCAGGGGGGGATAGAAAAGAGGGGAGAAAGTAACTTGGGGGGGACAAAGAAGGGGGGGGTATTTTCTCCACACTAGTCAACTAGACACTATAAAGGCACAAGAATGGGAAGGAGAACCAGCTTCTCTGCATTGAAGAGACTGGCTGCTGGGCAGTAGACAGTGATCCGCCCCACACCCACCTCTCCCAGTACATGGTATGATGTACTGGCAACAGGAGGAGAGGAGCAGAGCCAGTGGCTAAGGAGAAGGATCAATTTGCCCACAAAGCTGAGAGGTTCGAGGCCACCACACCCAGGAGAAGGAGAAGTAGGGTGATGGTGGATAGGGACTCCCTTCTGAAGAGGACAAAGCAACCCATCTGCCAACCTAACCTGACATCCCAGGAGGTGTGCTGCCTGCCTGCAGCATCCAAGATATTACAGAAAGGCCGCCAAGGCTCATCTGTCCCTCTGACCAGGAGTGCCAAAACCTCGGTAGTAGTGGGGGGCACAAAGCCCCACCCCTTGCTTCTCCTTTTCCCCTGAGGCCCCCCCGCCTCCATGGCCCCATCTCCTGGCCAGGCCAGAAGCCAAAGCTGGGCTGTGGTAAGAGCCGCCCAGGGAGCCCAGGTCACTGTGGGGAGGCTCAGACCCTCAACCTAGCCTGGGTGACATGCCCCAGGGGCAGAAACACAAACCCAGGTCTGCTCTGGGGCAGGNACAAAGGACAGCTTGTGGTATTCCAGTTCCTCTTCTTCCTGGCCTTCCCCCCCCTTCCCCTCTTTAGGGCAGCGTAGCTTAGTATGGTTCTGGCTTCTGACCTGTTGGTTACAGGGTAGGCCCTGGTTAGAGCTTACAGAGGCGGTTTGCTGTTACAAGGGTTATTAAGGCCTCCTACTGTTATAGGGGCCACAAAAGAGGGGGGCCCCATCTGATGCCATTTGGGCATCCGGCTGGGCCTTGGGGTAAGGAGGAGGACTAACCTTTTGGTGGGTATGGGCATACAGGGGCTTACCTAAAGGGGGCACAATTCAAAGGTAACAGAGTTTATATGCCAAGCAACGATTCCATTATAAAAACATTGATTACAGATAGGTTTCAGGATGAGTCTTAATAGCCTTTAGCAAGCAAATTAATATAAGCAGATGCATTTTAAACCTTGAGCAATGCCTGTTACAAATTGTTCTTTCTAACCTTTGCTAGTTCCTCTTTTCTTCCCCCTCTCCCCCCCCCCCCACCCCATCCTCAAAGTGCAGCCCAATCTGGTTCAGGCTTCCGGTCTGATAGTTTTGAGCCAGGCCAGGGGGGGATAGAAAAGAGGGGAGAAAGTAACTTGGGGGGGACAAAGAAGGGGGGGGTATTTTCTCCACACTAGTCAACTAGACACTATAAAGGCACAAGAATGGGAAGGAGAACCAGCTTCTCTGCATTGAAGAGACTGGCTGCTGGGCAGTAGACAGTGATCCGCCCCACACCCACCTCTCCCAGTACATGGTATGATGTACTGGCAACAGGAGGAGAGGAGCAGAGCCAGTGGCTAAGGAGAAGGATCAATTTGCCCACAAAGCTGAGAGGTTCGAGGCCACCACACCCAGGAGAAGGAGAAGTAGGGTGATGGTGGATAGGGACTCCCTTCTGAAGAGGACAAAGCAACCCATCTGCCAACCTAACCTGACATCCCAGGAGGTGTGCTGCCTGCCTGCAGCATCCAAGATATTACAGAAAGGCCGCCAAGGCTCATCTGTCCCTCTGACCAGGAGTGCCAAAACCTCGGTAGTAGTGGGGGGCACAAAGCCCCACCCCTTGCTTCTCCTTTTCCCCTGAGGCCCCCCCGCCTCCATGGCCCCATCTCCTGGCCAGGCCAGAAGCCAAAGCTGGGCTGTGGTAAGAGCCGCCCAGGGAGCCCAGGTCACTGTGGGGAGGCTCAGACCCTCAACCTAGCCTGGGTGACATGCCCCAGGGGCAGAAACACAAACCCAGGTCTGCTCTGGGGCAGGGCAAGTGGCGGGTCCAGGGCTCCCTGGGAGGCTCTTATCACAGTCAAGCTCTGGCTTCCAGCCTGGTCAGGAGGCAGGGCCTTGGGGGAAAGAGGAGGAACAGGAGCGGAGACACTTACAGGGGCTAAGCCTCATGGCAAGGGGGGTCTAAGGCCCACCTCAGCAACCCCACCGAAAAGAGGATGGTGCCATGGGCTTGGGCTGTGCTTTGCGATGGGGAAGCTGATCATCAGCTCCCCCATCGCAAAGCGCAGCCCCTGCCTGAGCCGCTCCATGCCTATTCAAGACTTGCAGTTTGGGGGACAATGCAACCTCTGTCTCCCAAACTATGCCCATGTTAAAAAGTGGGTGGGCATAGCCTGCAAACTTTTAAAAGTGGTGGGGACATGGATCCCTTGGCCTCCCCCCTGCAGTTCTGGCACCTCTGCCTCTGACCACTATGCCATGCTGTTCATTAATATGGACACTAATGCTACCAACAGATATGAACCTCAGTAGATCAGCAGTGACTACAGGGTTCTGGGAGCCAGGGTGAAGGGGTTGGGGGCACAGGTGGTATTTTCAGGTAGGGAGATGCACATCCTGGAGATGGATGAATGCATGGCTGCGCAAATGGTGTCAACAGGAGGACTTTGGATTGGAGGAAGGAGGATTGCTGGGAAGAGATGAGGTCTACCTGACCAAGAAGGGGAAGAGCCTTTTTGACACCAACTTTTCAATCTATTGAGGACGTGTTTAACCGAAGTTCAGAGGATTTATGTATCAAAAGCCAAAAAGGTATAAAAAAGGTGACATTGACATAGGGCTTCTAGTTGGGGAGAGGAAAACGTAAATTACACAATAGGGTCCAAGGAGCAAAAAGAGGGAATACACTGGGGGAAATCTGCTCAATATCTATATACCAATACAAGGCAAATGGGGAATAAAAAGGAAGAACTGAAAGTTGTAGTATACAAACTAAATTATTAATAGATTTCAAGGCCTAAAGGGACCATTGTGATCATCTATTCTGACCTCCTGTATAACAGACAGAGAACTTCCACAAAATAATTCCTAGAGTATATCTTTTAGAAAAACATTCCATCTTGATTAATAAATTGTCAGTTATTAAGACTCTAATATGATCCTTTTTAAATTGTTCCAATGGGTCTTGCTGTTAAACATGTATGGCTTATTTCCAGTCTGAATTTGAATTTGTCTAAGTTCAACTTCCAACATTATATCTTTCTCTGCTAGATTGAAGAGCCCTTTACTAAATATTTGTTCCCCATGTTGTAATCAAGTCATCCCTTAACCTTTTCTTTGTTAAACTAAACAGATTGAGCTCTTTGAGTCTATCACTTTAAGGCATGTTTTCTAATCCTTTAATCATTCTCGTGGATCTTCTCTGAACCCCCTCCAATTTATCAACATCCTTCTTGAATTCTGGGCATTAGAACAAGACACAGTATTCCAGCAGTGATCGCACCAGTCCAAATATAAAAGTAAAATAACCACTCTACTCCTACTCAGAACTCCCCAATTTATGCATCCCAGGACTGCACTAGCTTTTTTGGCCACAGTGTCACAGTGGAAGCTGATTATCCACCATGATCACCAAATCTTTTTTCAGAATCACTGCTTCCCAGGATAGAGTACCTCATCTTATAAGTAAGTCCTATGTTCTTTTTTTACTAGATATATACATTTACATTTAGCTGTATTAAAACACACATATTGTTTGCTTGCACTCAATTTACCAAGCAATCCAGGTCGCTCTGACTCAGTGAGCTGTCCTCTTCATTATCTACCAATCGCCCAATTTTTGTGTCATCAGCAAACGTTGTCAGTGATTTATTTTTCTTCCAGGTCATTAACCGAAATGTTAAGTACTGTAGGGCCAAGAACCAATCCTTGCGAAAACCACACTGGAAACTCTTGATAATGGTTCCCGGTTTACAATTACATTTTGAGACCTATCATTTAGCCAATTTTTAATCCATTTAATGTGTATCAATATTCATTTTATATTACTCTAGTTTTTTTTATCAAAATGTCATGCTGTACCAAGTCAACACCTTAGAGAAGTCTAAGTATATTATGTCAACAGTGTTACCTTCATCAGCCAAACTTGTAATCTCAAAAAAAAGAAAGATATCAAGGTAATTTGACAGGATCTATTTTCTAGAAACCTATGTTGAATTGCATTATTTACATTACCCTTCTTTAATTCTTTATTAATCAAGTCCTGTATCAGCCACTCCATTATTTTGCCCGGGGTTAATGTCAGACTGACAGCCCTATAATTACTTGAGTCATCTCATTTACCCTTTCAAAAATTGGTACAACGTTAGCTTTCTTCCAGTCTTCTGAAACTCCCACACTCCAAGTCTTATTGAAAAATCAGCATTAACAATCCAGCAAGTTCCTCAGCTAATGATTTAAAAACTCTTGCATGCAGGTTATCTGGACTTGCTCACTTAAAAATGTGTAATTATGACTTAACTGGCATTACAGACACTTGGTGGGATAAATCTCATGACTGGAATATTGGTATAGAGGGTATAGCTTGTTTAGGAAGAACAGGTAGGAGAAAACAAGGAAGGAGGTGTTGCATTATACATCAAGAATAGATACGTTGGTTCTGAGGTCCAGAGGAAGCAGATCAGATGAAAGTCTTTTGGGTGAAGATAGAAGAGGAAAAACAGGCGTGGTGTCATGGTAGAAATCTAGTACAGACCATGAAATTGGGAGGAGGAGGAGATAGATGACGTTCTAGAACAAAAAACAGAAATATCCAAAACATATGGCCTGGTAGTAATTGTGGATTCTAACTTCTCAAATATCTGTTGGAAATGTAATATGGAAAAACACAAATCCACAACTTTTATAAGCATACTCTTCACTCCATCATCCAAGTCATTAATGAAAATATTTAATAGTACCAGACCTAGGACAGACTCTTGCAGGATCCCACAAGATGCATCCCTCTAGTTTGATGGCAAACCATTGATAACTACACTTTGAGTATGGTCTTTCAATCAGTTTTGCATCCACATTATAGTAATTTCCTCTATACCATATTTCCCTAGTTTGCTTATGAAAATGTCAATAGACTTACTAAAATCGAGATAGCATATCTACATCTTCCCCTGCCCTTACCCCGCCCCGGTCACTAGGCCAGTAACCCTGTCAAAGAAAGAAATTAGGTGTGGCATAATTTGTTCTTGACAAATCCCTGTAGACTAATCCTTATAAGCCTATTAACCTCAGGTACTTATAAACTAATTGTTGAATAGTTTGCTCCAGTATCTTTGCAGGTATTCAAGTTAGGCTGACTCTTCTATAGTTCCCCAGCTCCTTTTTATTCCACTTTTAAAGATAGGTACTATGTTTGACATTCCCCTGTCCTCTGCAACCTCACCCATTCTCCATGAATTCTCAAAGATAATTGCTAACAGTTCCTAAAAGGTTCCATAAATATATTAGGAGCAAGAGAAAGACCTAGACAAAGGAATGTGTAGGTCCACTACTTTCAGCAAAAGAGAGCTAATAATGGACAACATAAAGAAGTTTGAAGTGCTTAATGACTATTTTGCTTCAATCTTCACTAAAAAAAGGTAAATTGTGACCAGATGCTTAACATAATTACTATTAACAACAAGGAGGAAGGAACATAAGGAAGAGTAGGGAAAAACAGATTAAAGAATATTTAGATAACTTAGATGTACACAAGTTGGCAAGGCCTGACAAAATTCACCCTAGGGAATTTAAAGAACTAGTTGAAATAATCTTGGAACTGTTAGTGATTATTTTTCAGGTGAGATCCCAGAAGGGCACACATTGTATCTATTAAATATCTAGATGGATCGCATGGCGGAGGGTCTATCCTAGGTCCATTCTTCTTCTTCAATATTTTCATTAATGACTTGAATACTGGAGTGGAGAGTATGCTTATAAAATTCATGGATCACACCAAGCTTGGAGGAGTTGCTAGCACTTTGGAGGACAGTATTAGAATAGAAAATGACCTTGGAAAATTGAAGCACTGGTATGAAATCAATAAGATGAAATTCAATAAAGATAAGTGTAAAGAACTGCATGTAGAAAGGAAAAATCAAATGCACGACTACAAAATGGGGAATAACTTGCTAGGCAGTAGTACTGCTGAAAAGGGTCTAAGGATTTTAGTGGATCAGAAGTTGAATATGAACCAGTAAAGTTATGCAGCTGTGAAAAAGGCAAATATAATTTGGTGGTGTATTAACAGGAATGTTATATGTAAGACACAGGAGATAATTGTCTGACTCTACTCAGCACTGGTGAGGCATCAGCTGAAGTATTTTCCCCTGTTCTATGTACCATACTTTAAGAAAAATATGTACGAATTGGAGAGAGTCCAAAGGAGAGCCTCAAAAATGATAACATATTTAGAAAACCTGACCTCTGAGAAAAGGTAAAAATAACTTGGGATGTTTAATCTTGAAAAAAATATATTGAGGGGGGGACCTGATAACAGTCTTCAGATATGTTAAGTAGTGTTATAAAGAGGTTGGTGATCAATTGTGCTCCATGTCAACTGAAGGTAGGACAATAAATAATGGGCTTAATCTGTAGCAAGGGAGATTTAGAATCATAGAACTGGAAAGGACCTCGAGAGGTCATCTAGTCCAGTCCCCTGCACTCGTGCCAGGACTAAGTATTATCTAGACCATTCCTGACAGGTGTTTGTCAAACCTGCTCTTAAAAATCTCCAATGTTGGCGATTCCACAGCCTTCCTAGGCAATTTATTCCAGTGCTTAACCACCCTGACAGTTAGGAAGTTTTTCCTAATGTCCAACCTAAACCTCCCTTGACATAATTTAAACCCATTGCTTCTTGTCCTATCCTCAGAGGTTAAGAAGAACAATTTTTCTCCCTCCTCCTTGTAACAACCTTTTATGTACTTGAAAACTGTTATCATGTTCCCTCTCTGTCTTCTCTTTTCCAGACTAAACAAACCCAATTTTTTCAATCTTCCCTCATAGGTCATGTTTTCTAGACCTTTCTATCACTCTTCTCAGGACTCTCTTCAATTTATCCACATCCTTCCTGAATTGTGGCACCCAGAACTGGACACAATACTCCAGTTGAGGCCTAGATATTAGGAAAACCTTTTAAACTATAACTTTAACTTTTTAACTTTTATAACTATACTATTCCTATGCTCTGGAATAGGTTTCCAAGATGTGAAGTCTCCATCACTGGAGGTTTTTAAGAACAGGTTAGACAAACAACTCTAAGGGATGGTCCTGCCTCAGTGCAGGAGGGCTGGACTAGTTGACCTCTCAAGGTCCCATCCATACCTATGTTTCTATGATTCTATGATACACCCTGTAATTTCAGGATCACATACTTTTTTTCCCCCCACCTTTAGGGAACCAACCTTATTCAGAGCACAGGATGGATGGTGCTCACAGAATTAGATGGGTTTTTTTTTATTCTCAATGTGCAGAAAACCTTATCTACTGCACACACTACATACCCTGTATTGAATAAGGAATTATTCATTTCTTCATGGGCTTTTCTATTTCATTCATCACTGTAATATGTAAGCACTGAACAAATATAAATTATTTTATAATGTATTCTCTTCCAGGGAATAGGAAAGACTCCATCGAACAGATTTCTTCTACTTCAAAGAGGAGCCAATGCAGAGATATTCTGCTACCGACTCCTCTCCACACCCTGAATAGTTACACACACTCCATGGGAAGAGTTGCTACAGGATTTTCTCTCCCCAGAAAAGTACGGTTTAAATCAAAACATTGTTGATGCAAGTCCACAGGGCAAATGTTCACTTCCCTAAGGTCCAGTCTAGACCTAGTCCTATTTATAAATCACTCCAAAGTTAAAGATTCAGCAATTAAATTAAAATTAATGTAACCATGAATTGATGAAATTTACTAGAATAAATATACTCAATCCTGCCTTTAAAGCATATTTATTCAATGGACAATTGCCTTTTAGCAATGTGCTCTAGAGGAAAAAAAAATCTCATTTACTTGATGAATTGCATGCTAGTTCAGCATCTTTAAGAAGAAATGTATCACAATGTGTAAGGTTATTGCACAGCAGAGCATATTATTCACAAAGAGCATGTTAACATTGTTTGTTTTAGATGGTAAGCATCTAGTGCCTAGCAACGTAAGACAACATTACCCCTATCTATGGGGTCTATTCAGCATAAATTAGTTTTTCTGGTTTGGAGGGCTAAGGGAGATCTACAGCTCTTCACTCAAAGTGTGTGACTGTGATTCAGATACCCTATTATGAAGTGTATCCCACAACGACAGAATGCCAGCTTCAGAGAGGGGGCTTCTCACCCCCCCTTTCATCAATGCAAATCCTTAAGATCAACATTTCATGGCACCTCCAAATGAATCTCAGCTTCAAACCTGAATTGTTTGCTGAATTTAAAAAGTCAGGTGCCAAGCTGATATATACCAAAAACTGCAATAGGGAAGATCATATTTTTAAGAACAAGTTAAAAATCACTTAGAAAAGTTAGATGCCTGCAAGTAACCAGGGCCTGATGAAATGCATCCTAGAATACTCAAGGAGCTAATAGAGGAGGTATCTGAGACCTCTAGCTATTATCTTTCGAAAATCATGGGAGATAGGAGATATTCCAGAAGACTGGAAAAGGGCAAATATAGTGCCCATCTATAAAAAGGGAAATAAAAACAACCCACGAAACTACAGACCAGTTAGTTTAACTTCTTTGCCAGGGAAGGTAATGGAGCAAGTAATTAAGGAAATCATCTGCAAACACTTGGAAGGTGGTAAGGTGATAGGGAATAGCCAGCATGGATTTGTAAAGAACAAATCATGTCAAACCAATCTGAAAGCTTTCTTTGATAGGATAACGAGTCTTGTGGATAAGGGAGAAGCTGTGGATGTGGTATACCTAGACTTTAGTAAGGCATTTGATACGGTCTCACATGATATTCTTACCAGTAAACTAGGCACACACAACTTAGATGGGGCTACTATAAGGTGGGTGCATAACTGGCTGGATAACCATATTCAGAGAGTAGTTATTAATGGTTCCCAATCCTGCTGGAAAGGTATAACAAGTGGGGTTCTGCAGGGGTCTGTTTTGGGACTGGCTATGTTCAATATCTTCATCAACGACTTAGATATTGGCATAGAAAGTACGCTTATTAAGTTTGCAGATGATACCAAACTGGGAGGGATTGCAACTGCTTTGGAGGACAGGGTCATAATTCAAAATGATCTGGACAAATTGGAGAAATGGTCTGAGGTAAACAGGATGAAGTTTAATAAAGACAAATGCAAAGTGCTCCACTTAGGAAGGAACAATCAGTTTCACACATACAGAATGGGAAGAGACTGTCTAGGAAGGAGTACGGCAGAAAGGGATCTAGGGGTTATAGTGGACCACAAGCTAAATATGAGTCAACAGTGTGATGCTGTTGCAAAAAAAGCAAACGTGATTCTGGGATGTATTAACAGGTGTGTTGTGAGCAAGACACGAGAAGTCATTCTTCCGCTCTACTCTGCGCTGGTTAGGCCTCAACTGGAGTATTGTGTCCAGTTCTGGGCACCGCATTTCAAGAAAGATGTGGAGAAATTGGAGAGGGTCCAGAGAAGAGCAACAAGAATGATTAAAGGTCTTGAGAACATGACCTATGAAGGAAGGCTGAAAGAATTGGGTTTGTTTAGTTTGGAAAAGAGAAGACTGAGAGGGGACATGATAGCAGTTTTCAGGTATCTAAAAGGGTGTCATAAGGAGGAGGGAGAAAACTTGTTCACCTTAGCCTCTAAGGATAGAACAAGAAGCAATGGGCTTAAACTGCAGCAAGGGAGGTTTAGGTTGGACATTAGGAAAAAGTTCCTAACTGTCAGGGTGGTTAAACACTGGAATAAATTGCCTAGGGAGGTTGTGGAATCTCCATCTCTGGAGATATTTAAGAGTAGGTTAGATAAATGTCTATCAGGGATGGTCTAGACAGTATTTGGTCCTGCCATGAGGGCAGGGGACTGGACTCAATAACCTCTCGAGGTCCCTTCCAGCCCTAAAATCTATGAATCATGAATAATGCAATAATTTTCTTCATAATAAACTAGGCATTCCTGAGTCAATCAGCTTCTTTATTATTTTCATTAACCTTTAATCCTCAGTTTTCTACTTCCTATCCAATATCAGCAGATATTAACTCTATGGGCAATTTTGTATAATAAGAGTAGTGCCTTCTGCTCTATATATGTGATGTAACAGTAAGCAACAGAATTTATACTGACCAGACCCTAATGCTAACCTAGCAGATTTCTTCTAATAATGCTTACAGTTATACAAGGTGTTCTACACCCATATAAATATTTTTACTAATGGGGTAAAGATAGGAAACTAATGCTGAAAAAACCTCAAATGTAATCAAGAAAGAGGGGATAAGAACTATATCAGGCCTTCCCAATGCAATAACCAGGCTGAGGCAATAGTTAATTGCTGAAAAACATTCAGAGTGAAAATTTCATGTGAACACCATCTTCTCATCTGACAGGTTGCTCATTGCAGCTCTTGTTTCAAAAGAAGACCTTTTATACAAAATGTCAGATGTAGTACTGGGCATCACTTTGAATTTGCCATTCAAACCTGTCTTTTTTGTCTGACTTCACATCCATATACATAGTCGTCAACTCTGAGGTAGTATTGATGTATGCTCAGGCTGCCAGAATGGGAAACAGAGTTCAGTGATAGCCCAAGTACACAGCAATAAAGAATTTAATATGTTAAGATTTGGGAAAATACAGTTGTGACGGTGCAGTCTATATGGTTTTATAAAAATATGATAAGTGAATATAATGTAACTGGGATATGCTTCATGCAAAAGGTCTCTTGTAAGGTATCATTACAAAGCTTATACTCTACTGTGTGTGATCATCCTATTTGTATAAATTTATCACTCTTGTATCTAAAACTAGAAATATGAAATAAAGCTCTGAGGGCCTATTGTAATTATGCAACGTGTGGGCCATTAATGGTGGTTTGGAATCTTGATGACTGCCATTAACCAGGACCATTGTCTGCTGATGGCTGTGTTTACCTGTGAGTCTTCCTGTATATGTGTGTGCTGGCAAGTGGGTAATGAAGTCTTGCAGAGACATGTAATCAGGTCACCTGAACTGGAATCCATCTTTAACCTGGTGCTTTTCCAGTGAGGGGGGTGGAAACCCAGAGGGACAAAGGGTTCCCGCCTTATGCAAAAGATATATAAAGGGGTGGAACAGAACAGAGAGAAAGAAGAAGAGCCATCATGAAGAATCCCCTAGCTACCACCTAAGCTGGAACAAAAGCTGTACCAGGGGAAAGAATTGTGCCCAGGCCTGGAAGGTGTCCAGTCTGAGAAAAAAAAATTACTGAAGCATCTCTGAGGGTGAGATTATCTGTATTCAGTTTGATTAGGCATAGATTTGCGCATTTTATTTTATTTTGCTTGGTGACTTACTTTGTTTTGTCTGTTACTGCTTGGAACCACTTAAATCCTCCTTTCTGTATTTAATAAAATCACTTTTTACTTATTAATTAACTCAGAGTATGTATTCATATCTGGGGGAGCAAACAACTGTGCATATCTCTCTATCAGTGTTATAGAGGGCGAACAATTTATGAGTTTACCCTGTATAAGCTTTATTTGGGTTTAGACCCCATTGGGAGTTGGGCATCTGAGTGCTAAAGACAAGCACACTTCTGTGAGCTGTTTTCAGGTAAACCTGCAGCTTTGGGGCAAGTAATTCAGACCCTGGGTCTGTGTTGGAGCAGACGGGAGTGTCTGGCTCTGCAAGACAGGGTGCTGGAGTCCTGAGCTGGCAGGGAAAACAGGAATAGAAGTAGTCTTGGCACACCGGGTGGCGGCTCCCAAGGGGGTTTCTGTGATCCAACCCGTCACAGCAGTCCTGTGGAAGTCATACACAAACAAGGTGACTCTAGATATCAGCTCCCAGCCGGTATCAAGTGGAGTGCCCCAGAGGTCGGTCCTGGGGCTAGTTGTGTTCAACATCTTCATTTATGATCTGGATGATGGGATGGATTGCACCCTCAGCAAGTTCACGGATGACACTAAGCTGTGGGGAGAGGTAGATACACTGGAGGGTAGGCATAGGGTCCAGAATGACCTAGACAAATTCGAGGATTGGGCTTAAAGAAATCTGATGAGGTTCAACAAGGACAAGTGCAGAGTCTTGCACTTAGGACAGAAGAATCCCATACACTGCCACAGGCTGGGGACTGACTGGCTAAGCGGCAGTTCTGCAGAAAAGGACCTGGGGATTACAGTGGATGAGAAGCTGGATATGAGTCAACAGCGTACCCTTGTTGCCAAGAAGGCTAACGGCATATTGGGCTGCATTAGTAGGAGCGCTGCCAGCAGATCAAGGGAAGTGATTATTCCCCTCTATTCGGCACTATTGAGGCCACATCTGGAGTACTGCATCCAGATTTGGACCCCCCACTACAGAAAGGATGTGGATAAATTGGATAGAGTGTGCGGAGGGCAACAAAAATGATTAGGGGGCTGGGGCACATGACTTATGAGGTGAGGCTGAGAGAACTGGGCTTATTTAGTCTGCAGAAGAGTGAGGGGGGATATGATAGCTGCTTTCAACTACCTGAAAGGGGTTTCCAAAGAGGATGGATCTAGACTGTTCTCAGTGATAGCAGATGACAGAACAAGGAGTAATGGTTTCAAGTTGCAGTGGGGGAGGTTTAGGTTCGATATTAGGAAAAACTTTGTCACTAGGTGGGTGGTGAAGCACTGGAATGGGTTACCTAGGGAGGTGGTGGAATCTCCTTCTTTAGAGGTTTTTAAGGTCAGGCTTGACAAAGCCCTGGCTGGGATGATTTAGTTGGGGATTGGTCCTGCTTTGAGCAGGGGGTTGGACTAGACGACCTCCTAGGGNAGCTGGCTGAAATATTTGGATGAATAATTTATTCATTTAAAAGTGCAGTTTTTGCCAACCTGAAACTAATTATGAATTTGACACAAATTCACCAAATAATTTCAGACGATATTTTTTTTCTTACACAGGAGGAGGAAGTGCTCACTGAGGATGTGGGAGAGCCAGGTTCAGTTCCCCCCCTCTGCCTGATGTGGAACAGGGACTTAAACATGCGTCTCCTACCTCCCAAAAGAGTATGGGGCTATAGCATACTCTGGAGAAAGTCTATCTGAATCTCTCCTGGTGAAGCTGTTCCACTTTTTATCCACTGTTATGTGGGGGACACCAGCACCGCCTCCTCCCCACAATTCCTGTCTTGTGAGTCTAGTCCTTTAAAAATTCCCAGGAGTAAAATATTTCAGGTCAATTGAAATGTTTCATATGACCCAAAGTGGACTTTTTTGATTTGCCAAAAAATTCAGAATTATTTTGATTCTGTTGAACCCAAACTGAATTTTTTCAGTTCACTGGCAGTTCTGATTAAAAAAAACCAACAACAACAACTCAGTTATTCACCCAGCCCTAGTTCAGACAAGCCTTTACTAACATGTTAAATACCTTAAGTTAATTGGCAAATCAAATAACAAGGTAAAATACACTCTAAGGTAGATATAACTGCTATTATCTACTGGTTCAATGAGCTGTTTCTACAATTAAATATTTCTGTACAAAACAGTACGTTATATAAAAATGCCTCTTTGTTCTTAAACTTAAATGTTTTATATTGTCACATCAGAGTTCCTAATGTCTCAGAAAAACACATACATGGCATAGATAAATTTTTATACCTAGTTAATTAATTCTTACCATCACAAGTTGGGAGCGGGTGGCTCCACCAATGGTTTTTTTCACATAGCAGAGGCTCTTCATGGCTCAGCCTATATCCTGGATCACAACTAAATGATACAGTGGAACCAATAGAGAAGTCATGACCATAACGACGTCCATGAACTGGTATGCCAGGATCCAAACAAGAATAGGTATTAACTGTTACACCTGGAATGCAAAGGAAACATGACAAAAAAATAAGTACTGTATTTTAAAAAGCATTCAACTCTGCTGGAAAAAAATAGCAAACCACTATTATACACATATTTAGCTAAGTTATCTTAGCCTATGCTTGTGTGTGTAACTGAATAGCCTAACATCTTACATACACTTACTATGTGAGCTGCTGCAGAAACAGAGAAGAGGAGAAAAGGAGCCGAAGAGGAAAGAAACAAGGGGCTGCTTAATTTTAGATGTGTCACAAAATACAAATCTTTAAAGTTTGTTTCTCAACAAGAAAGACCGATTATGCATAATTCCAGTATGAAAAAACCGGGAGGGAAAAACACAAAAGGGAAAAACAAATCTCAATATTTCAGTTAAGGAAACAAAACAGAAAGTTCATTAATAGACTGTATAAGAATGGAAATGACATTTCAGAGAATTCTAGCAACAAACAGAAGGGTATCTATTGCAGGAAGCAAACATCAATTTCTGATTTTATTTCCTATTCAGAGTCTTATATGGTTGGTTAATTGGCTGGTTGATTTGGTATTTTGTTTTGTTTTTTGTTTTGTTTTTGTAACAATCCAAAGAATACATTTTACTGCCAAAAGTGTTATAACTGAAAGAAAACAAACCAAAAACCTTAACAACTGAATCTAGGAAACTCCTCCGAGATCTTTGAAGGAAAAGCGTGATAGATTGTTTTGCTTCTGAAATCAGTACCAGTAATGGAATAAGTATACTTAGAAGAGAAAAGTTAAAGCACCAGAAAAGGGAAGCGTGTAGTCCAAGACAAAGAGAATGGTTGGGCAAGACCTTTCTACTCTATCCAAGCAAGGTAGAAGAAAAATAATTTCAACAGTACAGAAAAACAAAGGCAGAGAAAGGCATCAGGTACCAATAGGATGGTGGAAAAGCTGGATGTTGTAAGGGAGCCATTGCTAACTAATATTACCCATAAGGGAAAGTCAGTTAGAAGCTGGCTGCTCTGAAGAACATAAGGTGAACCAGGAAGAATCAGATGAGAAGGGAAAAAGCACGGTATGAGTATAGGACAGCTACTACCCTGTCAGATACCCTTAGTGGATAGTCAACAGAACAGTTACTACTGAATCACATTTCTTCCGAACGTGTCATGTTATAGTTTGAATACATACTTCATTGCCAATATAATTATCTTAGAAAATAAAAAATTTTATTAAAAAGACAATTTTAAATAAAATCACAGATTTGGTTCATTTCTAATAGAATGGACAAACTACTTTGGTAGTACATTATATTTAATGGATGAACTTTGTCTTCTGACTTTTTTCAGTTGTAGTAAGTGTAGACTTTTGCCCCTCAAAATATGTGTATATGAAATTGATGGAGATTTTTTTTATATTCTGCACCCAGGACAAAGCAAATAGTATAATGTGTGCTGAAATGGTAGGAGCCTTGGAAGAATTGGAACGGATGCATACACAATTCTGAATTTTAGTTGGGATTAGGTGAGGCACCATTTATTTGCATGCATAAGGGAACAGAAAGAGTATCAGAAAGCTACTCTGCATATTCAATTTATATGATTCAGGCCCTTGATTTTAAGCATGTGTTTAAGGTCTATTAAAGTTTTGAGCTTACGTGCTGCCCTGACCAGGGATGGGCTTAAGTATGTATGTAACTGCTTTCCTGAATCAATGTCTCAGTATTTTGGTTATTGGGAATGGGGGGGAGGGAAGAGTTATGCCATAGCCCTGTCTGAGGCTCATCAAGTTTGTATCTACTCTATGATAAAACCTATATCAAGAGAAAAATGAAAGACCATGAATCTGGCAGATAATTCCTCTCTTCCCTCCCCAAAGTACAATATTGCTTTGAGGGAATACCTGAAATATTGTCCCCCCTTATCTGTCTATGATTGAGTTATGTATCAATATATTTTATATAGTTATGCAACACTATATGGGTCTCAACCTTACACTGTAGATGTAATTAAATGTCAAGTGAACAATAACTTTCTTCCAAGAGAAATTATTCAGGTCATTAATGGAAAAATATTCCTTAAATTGTAATAATCTGGTCCAAAAATTGATATATTTTGACAGTAGTTCTGCATGTAATTTTTTTTATTATACTGTTCTTATTTTTTTTTAAACCAATAATTCATGATACTGTAAAATATTATAATGTAGACATACAGAAAACAAAAAGTACTGCACAATAGGGCACACACATGTGTTTAGTGATAAGGTCATCTAAGTTACTTACCAATAACTTAACTTCTCTAATGGTATTATCTCCGCAGATTCTCACTCTTGGATTTGTATGGCAAAGAGTGTGACTGCAAGAGTGGAGATCTGTGAAGGTAATTTTACATAGGAGAAGAAGTGCTTTATAAAGGAAAATAAAAGGAGGGACTTCTGAGGGTCTAGCTGAGGTGAAGATAGTTCAATTTTGTGGCCAATCAACCATAATAATTTTCTTTAAACACTTCCAATTTGTTCCATATGTTTCCAAACAAGAAATAATATTTCTCTGCACTGTTGGGCAGAGATTCACAATTCACTTCCCAGCAAGCTGAAGCAGGGTACAGTGAAGATATGGTGTGCTCAAATTCTGAGCAGAGACAGTGACTTGTGTCACTCAACAGTTATTCCTCCAGATGAATAAGGAAAGGCACTGATAGATTTTGATAAAGTACCATCCAGTCTTTCTGGATGAAAGGACATTGGCCTTTAAAATACATCAAGGTGGGTTAAAGCTGAAAAAAATGGGGGAGATCCTCAATTATCCATCAGGTACAAGAAAAACTCCAGGGAGGGGAAACACAAAACATTTTATAACTGCTAGCAGATTTTCTTAGATCAACTGCCGACACTTTGAAAGCAGGCTTCACATAGTGCCTACAGGAACTTGTAGCAGCCTGAACTTTGTGCGATAGAAGTTAGTCCTTATATATTGTACCTTAACGCCAGTGTCGTTACTTTTCTGGGATAATGTAAAAGGGTCACAAATGATCTTAAACAATAAGATCATGTGGGGATTATTCTCTTTTAGTGGTTCCAGTAACCATTAGTGTGGAAGAAAAAAAGTTGGAAGCAGAAGACCTACATGCCTGACGTTAAATAGAAGTTGAGTACATTGAAGAAGTCATTCAAGAACAGCTTATTCATGTGAGAATGTGACCTATGTAATGCTGCCAAGGTCAGTGAGATATGCACTAGTCTGCTATATAAAGTGCTGTTCACACAAAATAACTAAGTTGATGTCCATTGCAAAACCATTTTTGCCAAGTGATTTAAAAAAAGATTATATGAATGCCATCCTTCCTACCACCTTGGAACATATCTCAACACTTTCCTTGTGTACCTGGCAAGTTTCCCTAGACAGATACACCCCACTTTTTCCAAGAGAGAACACCGTTGCTGAGTAATTTAAATGAGAAAGTTTTATTATGGCATTTTTCATTTCAATTACTGTACACTACAATCTGAAATATGTAGGTCATGCTGAAAGTGACATCAGAATACGACTCAATGCCTAAGAAGAACTTAATTTACCATTAACATTCACCATAGAGTTGAGTTATGTAGAAAGTAAAGGACAAGATCAAATATTAATATTTATTAATTCACTTTGTAGATACATTTTCAGTTTGAGAGATGTTTTCTATAGTGTGATAATCATTAGAGCTGTATAGAGAAAAATAACTAATAATAATGTATTTGAAGAGAGCTCTAACTAAAAGTTTAATATTTGTGGGTCTAAAGTTAGACACCTACATCTATATTTAGGCATTAAATAAATAAATGGCCTAATTTTCAGAGGGTCTGAGCAACCCAAACTCCCATTAGCTTTAGTGAGGGTGCAGATACTCAGCTCCTCTGAAAATCAAGCCACTAATTCAGGTGCCAAAGCATAGATATAAATGCCCAACCAAGTTTGAACATTGTGACCTATACTTCCATAATGTTATCATAGTCACTGATTTTATATAGTTTTGCACACACAAAAATGCATTGTACTAGCTGTAAAAAAGAAAAGATAACAAGGCATAAGAATCCCACCAGAATCCTCTTCAGCTGAATGAATGGTAGGAGTGGTTCAGGATAGTACTGATGGGGACAAAATTTGTGTGTATTTGTGTATACACGTGGGTACATGTGTTTTTAAATGGGGGGAAACAAAAGTATACAGTTCAACATTACTTACTTTCATAGTGAATCTTGAATCCATTATTAGAACGACTGTTGTCTGTTGTAAAGAGAAGGTAAATGAAATTGCTGCTACTGAACAGAAACTGTGGGACCTGTGTACCATTGTAAGAACCCAGAAGTGGAGACAGGAGATTTGGTCCATCGTGAACTTCCAAAACATCGTAATTGAGTTCAGTCTGAAATCTAGGGTTGAGAAAACATACACACACACACACAAATATATATATACACATACAGACATATACATAAAATAGTTGTATTAGAATTACATTGATGTAAACATAATCAACATTTCAGATTTTAAATCTTATTCAAATTAAATGTAACATGTATGTAAATGTTGAGGAATAACAAACCTAAATGTAAATTAATAGTATTATTTCAAGAGTAGTATTCAAGGTGCCAGGAACATACTTTACCGAGGATTCATGCCTCTCAAGGAGGATGTGATGGGCTAAAATTGTGCCATCAACTCCAGCTAGTCAATAATCTCTCAGAAATAGTCTGTGCCTCATTTGTATTGCCATTATAAGGTGAAAATTCAAACAAAATTATATGATATGTACAAGAGATTCTTTTTATGAGTGAAGCAGCAAGAATTGATTCATATAGGGTATCTCTATGAATTTAATATCCTGAACATTATCCAAACAGATCATTTGAATCACTTCTCAACATAACATCTAATGTACAATATTATTAACAATACAACTCAGGTGTGTTTTCTAATAAGAAGAGAGGCTTACACACAATTTAAGTGTCTTCAAAATATTGTGCAGAAAGGCCTAAAGTTTCAAAACTGGGTGCCTAAAATTGGAGTCCTACCTAAATAAACATAGCTGATTCGAAAAGGTGCTGAGTCACTGCAAAACCCCTTGACTTTCATGGGACTTGTGGGTACCCTGCACTTCTGAAACAGAACCGCATTTATTTAGGTGGCTTAAATATGGAATTAGGAACCCAGCTTAAGTCATCCTTGTCTATACATTTTGGTTCAATTAACATCATAGGGGAAAAAATCGACCCTATGGGTTTATTGGAAAATATTATTTTATAATATTTACAACATTAATTCCCAATGTCATTGGAACAATTTGTATTCAATTTACTGAGAAAAGGAACAAAAGAGATATGGCAATGCTTTCTTCTGCTGTGTAATGTCTTATTCTATAAGGCACAAACAACATGAAAGTGCTTTTTACTTTAACAGAATCCTAATACGAATTTTTAATGTTACAGCCTGTAAGTAAGGTCTAGAGAGCTAGATGACAGTGCATCAGTTTAGGCAGGGGTCGGCAACCTTTCAGAAGTGGGGTGCCGAGTCTTCACTTAATCACTCTAATTTAAGGTTTCGCGTGCCAGTCATACATTTTAACATTTTAGAAGGTCTCTTTCTATAAGTCTATAACATATAACTAAACTACTGTTGTATGTAAAGTAAATAAGGTTTTTAAAATGTTTAAAGAAGCTCCATGTAAAATTAAATTAAAATGCAGAGCCCCCCGGACCAGTGGCCAGGACCTGAGCAGTGAGAGTGCCACTGAAAATCAGCTTGCGTGCCGCCTTCGGCACTCGTGCCATAGGTTGCCTACCCCTGAGTTAAGGCTTCATTGAGACAAGACAGAAGTGATGGTAAATAAGGGAACGTGTATATATCATTGCAAGGGGTGGTTTCTGTTCCTGTTCTTGAGGGATATATGTTAACATTTGTCAAGGAAGAGCAGTGTGTCTGCATACCACATTACTCTTGAAGTCTCAGATGCCATCAGTGGCCCAAAGCATCTTTTTACATTTGCATTTGACTGGTTGATTGAGATCTGTCTCTCCAATGTGAATCTTGCAATTTACAGACTCTCAAGTGTATTGCAATGCACTCTATATTGATTGACATTAAAAGGTCAGCAGCCATCAAAAATTACTACATCACTGTATCTGAGATTCCAGTTATTCCCTAAGCATGGAGAAATACCTGCCCAACCAGTTGTAATGGTAACTGTTAATAACTGTTGTTCTGTACAACATGCACAGTTGCCAAAGTCCAAGGAGCCAGGGAGATGATTCAATGAAACAGGCTACACACCCTACCATCCTCCCCGGCATACAATGGGAGAAGGAGGTTCTATGATGGGCTGCTTGGAAAACATAATCACAGAAAAAGATGAAGGAATGGAGCTGAGCTGCCTGGAGAACTTAGCAGGGGTTAAAAATCAAGGTTGAAAATAATTATTGAGGAATTTTACACCAAGGAATATTTTCAACTATGAGTCGTTCCTGTGTATGTTTGTGAGGTAGTGGAGAGTGGGAATGAACGTTATTTCATGGAAATAGAATAAATTAACATTGGCACAGAATGTAGAGGTTAGTGTTGCAGAGTTTAGGAGTCACTGGCATGGCACTTGGTTCCATTGTGTCGTGGAGTACCTGGGGTCCCATGCATAGGTCTGCCCTAAAGGGCTAGTGAACTAGTGCAGATACGGTTCCTTATCATATAAAACACCTGCTCTCTAGAGGCCACACTAGCTTCTTACTTGATTTTGGGTTTTGATTTTCTGATCTGTAAAGCCCTAATACCAGAAATCACACCTCATGCAGGCATCTCCAGTTCGCCTTCTCCCTAGCCACACATACAGCAAGGCAGAGGAAAAAAATCTCTGTAGAGACCCCTGCCTGGGTTTCTTTTCTTCTCCACAGAGAAACTATCAGGTAAGCATGAGAGCAAAATTGAACTTCCAGAAGAAGAAAGAATGTGACTAAAATAAGAGGGTGATTGCTGCTATAGGAAACCTGATAAAAGGTGTATCCAGGTGAAGGTGAATGTGTGAAAAAGGAAGAAGGTAGGGTGAGGAGAAATAAGCATTCACTAGATGAAAGAGGGAGGGATGCCCGTGTGACAAGGATGGGGAATATGTGAAGGAGGGAATGTCTATGGGGTTTTTGTTTGAAAGTTTCAGGCAGGTGAAGGGATTACTTTGCATTTGTGCTTGGAGGGCACAGTCACATATTGATTGTAATTTTTCTTCACCACCCACATCCTGACTTCTTGGCACACCCCCATATTCCCTTGCTTGTTACCTTCCTATCTGAGAAAGAGTTTGGGAACTGACAGGAAAGTCAGCCAAGCCAACCAAAACCCCCTTTGTGCTCCTGCTCTCTAATGGCTCCTTCCTAATCCTTCAAAAATGACATTTCCCAAAACATTAAACCTCCCAGAAATTAAGCAGTGTCCTAATAGTTAATCTGAAAAACCTGTGTTGCTACTGGGCCTAGTTTTATTGAAGACTCATAACATCCCATAAGCCATTCTGTGGGAATCCAACACATTTAAACAAAGAAAATAAACCTCATTTCTAATCTCATTTTTTCAGAGGTAGCAAGCATTTCAGCTACCCAAACAAAATAAATCAAATCAATCAAACATTAAACTATATGTACATTCACAACATGTGGCCTTATTTTTAAGAGACAGCCTATCAAATCAATGCAATCTCAGGACTTGAGCAGTATGTCCAGGCAAACACTGAATAATCTCATTAGTGAAATATGTTTGGTATGCTGATCAGCAGTGAGATGATTAGCAGCACTGGCATTTAAATTGTCATAATTAGGCTTCAAGATTAATGCCACAAGATGAAGAGTGGCAATTCACATTTCTCACTGCTATTCTTTCAAGTCAGTCTGTCTATCTGCAGACTCAAAAAAAAACCAAAAACATATCTCATTGTCACAGCTATCACTGTCACCAGAAGGAGTAGAATCTTTAGAAACCAGAAATTCATAAGAACACAACAAAATATGAAATACATCTACTGGGAGACCTAAAACCAGAAAATTAATGGATTTTCCATGTCTGCAAAAGTCTCTTTATTCTAATTTTTACCAAGATATTTATGCCATGATATTTGGAGACAGAAGCATTTCGGGGTACAGCTACAAGGCTATCAGACTTGCTGAGTCCTATAGATCTTCAAAGTCACAGGGGAAGGAGAAACCGTAGGAAGAGGAATGAATTCAGAATGACATGGAGTGAGAATGGAAACCACTGTGCAAGTGACAAGCTGAAAAGCTGAAAGGTTAAGGTGGCTTATTTTTGCAGGAAATATGTATTGCCAAGCAGTGCCCTCCCACGTAGAAGATGCAAACTAGAGGGATCTAAAGATTTTAGACCACCTAAATAAAACCATATATATTTTGCCCCTCTCATAAAGCCATAAGAACCCATAACTAATATCTTTAAATATTACACCAATTAATGTTTAGAGCAACATGTGTCTCTCTCTGAACACAGAACTGAAATGCAAAGATTTTCATAAAATATATAAAGTTATAGAAAAGGTTGTAAAATTAGGGGAAATAACATGGCTGTATATTTAACAAAATTAGGACCACAAGAAACTAAGTGCAGACTTCTTGGTTTCCTCACTGAAGAGAGTGATACAACCAATACCACAGGTGAAGGAAAGGAAAATAGGAGGTCAGATTGGGATAGGACATTTTTTTTCCCAAATCTCAAAAACTCTCTCAGGATCGGAAATCCATTTCCTGCCCAGTTCTAATGAGTAGTCCCTTAGTTACACAAATGATCCCATTGCTTTATTTTAAATAAACATGATCTTGGTGGATTATTTGCATGAACAAGGAATAATCACATGAGTAAAAATATAAAATTGGACCTACATTAAAAAAGCTGGCAAAGGGAAGTGCATTGTAATGTTCTTTTCACCAGCATAAATAAAAAATGCCTATTATATTTTTTTCTCCTTAAACCAACTTCTGAACCAAGCCCAAACCTGGGTAATTTCAGCAAGATATATTTGTTGTTTAAAAAAAAGAATAAGTAAATAACCTTATCTACAGCATCACAATGGCAAATCAATCATGACAGACGACTCTAAAAAGTCCTCTCACTTAAATGAAATAAAATCAGCAGAGAAGAATTGATAGAGTTTACTGTATTTGGTAAGTAACTGCATTCTAACTTTATTTACCTGTATTTTAATTAGTATTAAATTAGTATGATTACTAAGGCTCCAGTACATCAAACACTTACTCGTGTTCTTGACTTAAGCATGTGTGCAGTCTCAGTGAAATAAGAGGACTGATCACTTGTTTAAATTAAGAAAGTGTGTAAGTTTTTGCAGTAACTTTGGATGCTTACACTCGATTTTTTTCTTCTTCAAGTGACATCTCCAATACACTCTGGTTTAGAACACTACAAATAATGTTAGACTTTAAGGTTTTAAGCAGATTTCTCCATTGACTGCAATGGCAAGTTCTGCCCAAAAAAAAAAAAAGTGGTTCAGTATGGCCCCAGATATAAAGTGTTCTTATGTACATTACTCATATTAAACAAATTGCTTGCCATTATATGATACTAAGCACAGGCTTAATTCACAAAGAATTGTGTCACAAGGCAAGCTCAGAGTCACAAGACATCATTTTTAGATGCTTAGAAAATCTGCAGGATTTACAAAATTTAAGTCTGGCATCTAGACACCCTATACAATGAATGGGGAGAGATAGGCACCTTAGACTGGGATTCACAAAAGCCAGCATGCTTGGCAGCTCCTTGCCTAACCAAATCTATAGAAAATGCCAAGCTGACAGTCGTGTGCTAAGCCTCACACCTCTCTCAGAGATAGGGAGCTCCCTACACTTGGGATTCTCAGCTGCAAATCCTCTCTTGGTGTTAAACACCTACTTTTAGTCCAGTGGTTAGTGCACCTGGGATGTGTGAGGCCCCACTTCAAATCAATCTTCCATTTAAGAACAGATTTGAACTAGCATCTGCCACCCCTCAGATGAGGGCCCTAGTCACTGGGCTATGGGATATTCTGATTGAGGGGGAAGGCTCCCTCAGTCTCTCCTGCTGAAACTGTTCCACTGTGGATAAATAACCCTCACTCCTAGGTATCCCACTACAGTGCTCTAAGCACCAGGCTACATTATCATTCTTCTGCTTGCTCTCTCTCAGGCCTAATGTTGAAGCTCTTCCACTATGGCTAAATTAATGAAATTATCATTGGGAAAAAGAGAGAGTGAGAGAGAAAGTGAACACGCATATATGATGACTTTGTAGCCTGGTGGTTAGACCAGTCACCTGGGAGGTGGAAAACTCAAGATCCAATCCCAGTGCTTTGTTGTTGTTTTTTTAATTAATTATCCACAGTGGAACAGCTTGAACTCACTTGAGAAGTTGAAGTTCAAATGCTTTCTCCTCTCTGGTGGAGGGAGGACTGGAATTTAGGGTCTCCCAAATCCCAGGTGAGTACCGTTACCACCACTAGCCTAAAAGTTAGGAAGGAGTCATCCTTCCCTTCCCCTAGCACCTGCCATTTTATGTAAGCTCATCTATAGGGGCCTGATCCAATAGGCAAGTTCTGAACACACTTACTGGATCAGGCCCCACAAGCAAGTTAGGCAGAGGAGTACCTATCTTCTTCAGTTCTTCATGTCTCTGAGGCTTAGGCATCCAGACACCTGCCATGGGGCTGCAGTGCATGTGGTCAGAGGCAGGAACACAGGCAGCTAGGGAGTTTTTACTGCAAAAATTTAGGGGCACTGCAATTTTAGGTGCCTGCAAGGTTTGGAGACAACTAAGCAGGGGTCTTGTGAGTCCCAATGGTGCCTTATTGTGGGATTAGGTGGCTAAAGGATTAGGATTAGGTGGCTAAAGTGGCAGTTAGGGGCCTAAATCCCTTTGTGACTCCAGCCCCATGTATTTTAATTGGATGGCCAAGATGTATCACGTAAATCATCATAAAACTATTTATAGGATATTTGTGCCTTATAAATTCAAACATTCCCACAAATCGTTCTTTATTATAATTTTACCAGTTAGGTTATTTAAGATTAATATTTACAGAAAGAGTATAGCACCCACTTGCAGAGTCCACACCAATTTGACAAAATGTAGTAGAGCTAATGGTATTTTTTGTGAATTAAAGCTTATTTTTGCTTTATTTTAATGCAATTTTTAAAAAAAGGCATCAACAATTTACCAGCAGCTCCTTTTCCTCTTGTGGGGAGAGGATGGAAGCAATGGATGTAAAGTACTAGCTCTGCTTTTCCCACCTGTCAACATGTGGAATTCCATGTTCCTCAGAGGGCTATATCTCTGGGATCTGGGAGAACCAGTAATACAGAAGGAGCGGACCTCTGCACCTCTGTGTGGGAGCATGGAAATCCACTCACAGAGGTAGCTTCTGTGCATGGATACATGATTATCTGACCTAGTAGTTTTATTTATGATTATCACAGTGGGGGAAATCCTGGCCCCGCTGAGTTCAGAGGAATCAGGATTTCACCCTACATGTTGATTGGAAAGTTTAGAAACTGAAAACCTAAATGTTGGGCTCATATTCAGACATGAAATAGTATCAGAGGGGTAGCCGTGGTATTCACCCACGAAAGCTTATGCTCCAATACATCTGTTAGTCTATAAGGTGCCACAAGACATGAAATAGGTTCTTTGGTTTGAAAAGTGTTGTATTTCAACATGATATTCTTCTTTTGAGGGAAGTAATTATGTAAAATTTTAAATAATTTTGCTAATAAATAATTTATAAGTTCTACACTCAGGCTTCCTTAAGGTTTTCCTTATTAAACAGACCTTTGGTATGGCAGAGTCCAACTTCTTCATACCAATACTGTCAAACAACAACAATATCATTTTAGATCAAATTTAACAGGACCCAAGAAGGCAGACTTTCCTTGATGTGTATCCCATTACAGGATCAGTATTTTAGAAACAATTAAACCATAACTGGAGGCATTTTACTATATAAATAAAACAAAATTAATAAAACATCCCTATAAAATAAAAGGTCCTGCATGCGTAGCTCAACAGTAGTAACATGTTATCAGCAAAAAATTAACATTTTTAGATACATGAAAAGTTTAAATTGGGGCAGACAGGCTAAAATTAACAACAAAAAGAGGGATTTTCAAAAGGTGTGCAGTGACTGAGGAGCACAATTCCCATTAAAAGCCAACAGAATGTATGCTCTAAAGGCACTTTGTTGCTTCTGAAAATCCCACCCAATAAGGCAAAATCCCCAACTACTCCAATCAAACTGCAAATGAACTTTATGACACAGAAAATAATTCCTGGTTATGGGTAAAATTGGAAAAAAATATATCAAATAAGAAAAACATTTGTCAAGACCTTTCAAATGTAATTTTGATAGAGTGTCCTGGTTCAGCTTCAATCACCCACTCACAATTCAAGGAGTCTTTATAGTACCCAGGCCAGCCTGGAGAGAGGATTACTCCACTGGGAGATGAAAAATGCCCACCACATGGAGCTAAAAACAAAATGATAGAAAGAATATAATAATGGAGATTTTACAGGTTGTAGATTAACAACATCATCACCATTATTAAAACAGAATGCACACTGCTTTCTAATATTATTATTATTATTATAGCAAGATGTTTAAGGTTCCCCACCCCCCGCAATATCCTAGGCCCCAAGCCTACAGTGAACTTTGTAAGGCACGTGGGGCGACCCTCACAGAACTCAATGCAGGATCAAAGCCTAAAAAAGCAAAATCATATATGTGCTGTAAACATTGACAATGATTATTACATTTTAGTATAATAAATACAATCTATCATCCTATAGACAAGAACAGAAAATCAGAAAGCGCTACTTTTAAATATATCATATTGGCTAGACCTTATTAATATAACTATAGATTTTGAAAAGGATATAGATAAGCTTGGATTGAGTCTTTAAAATATCTGATCTGGACATGGTAGGACCTGCTGAATATCAATTCCAGCTGACACTTGACCTGCTGTGTAACTTGAGCAAGTCACTTGATTTTTCTGTGGAGCAAATTCCCCATGTGTAAAAGGGGGATACTTACCAACCTCATGGGGATGTTATAAAGAGTAGCTAAGGATTTGTAAAGCATTTTGTAGATGTAAATATAAGTATTATTATTCTCAGATACAACTGAGTGCATGTGGTTTAAGAAAAAAAAAGCTACATTAGAATCAACATAATTCAAATTGATTGTTTATAATTAAGGCTTTACAGTGGCTTGATGACATTTCAATCGTGGCAATAATCTAGCTATTAATTATAAAGTTAAATTACAGTTCACCATAGTTACCGAACAAATGTCCATGAGTAGCACATATAAAAACAGTAATATTAATTAACAATCGGGGTCAATCCAGCAAAAAGGAACTTCCAAGGTTGACAGACCATTGAATTATATCATCATCTTTGATTCCACAGATGTGAAAGCTACTTCCTATCCCCATTTTAAGTAAGTCTACAAAATGCTACAGCAGTGGAAATCACAGTGCTAATTCTGTTAGGCATGTTATGGCTGCTCTCTTCCTATGCCAGGAGCTAGGTACCTCCAACATCTTAGCACAGCAATGAGCTTTATTAGCTAGTCAGAGAAAAATTATAAAGAGGCTATGCTCAAAATCTCCAGTGCTTTTCTGGCCCAGAGTTCCATTCTGGCAATCAACCAGAGAAAAGAAGGAGGAAAAAAGAAGCTATACAGCTATGAATTGCCAGTACTCCTTGGAAAAATTAACATTACCCAGAATGTTCATATACTTCTTATAGTGAAGCCTTATGGTTCTGAAATGACTGTAATTGTGGTGTTTACCCATAACTAGATCAGGAAGAAGCAAAATATCATACAAGAAAAGCAGCTTTTAAGATTTTTTCCCCCAACCATCACTGGAAGCAGTTGTCCCAGAAATGTCCCTACAACAGTGGTCCCCAAACTATGGGGCACACCTCCCTAGGGGGCACAGAGGAAGATTTCGGGGGAGCTTGTGGTGGGGCCTGGGCCAGCCCCCATTGGGACGGGGATGGAACAGCACCCAGCACCGCTCTGGCCCCAGCCCAGCTACGGTCCCAGCTGCAGCTCTGCTCCGCCCCCTGCTCCGGCCCAAGCCACAGCTTCAATCTGCTCCCTGCTCCACACCCAGCTCAGCTCTACCCTCATTCCCTCTCTGCCCCCAGGCCAGCTCTGCCTCTAGCCCCAGCTCTTCCCCCAGCTGTGCCTTCAGCCCAAGCTCCTCTTCTGAGCCAACTGTGCAGTAATGGAGGGGAGGCATGGACAGATTCCATTACTGGGAAGGGCGGGCATGACAGGATAAGTTTGGGAACCACTGTCCTAGAAAGTCTGTTCAGTTTGAGAGAATTCAAAGATTCATCTAGTTTATGCATCTGATACAAATCCAAAACCTTTGGTTACCTTCTGAGAGGCACTCATTATACTACATGTGTGCAAAAATCAAGTTTCTTTCCCTGACACCAAAATTAAAAAAGAATGACGGAAGGAATCTGTGGGAGAAAAAAGCCCCCAGAGCAAGAAACAAATGTAGGAAGATCTCTCCCCCTCACCAGTCCACTAGTATCGTAAAGGCCTTAAATGAGATAATCTTCCCCTATATACTTCGGGGGGGGGAGGGGGGCGAATCACTGCTGCAGAGCTGCTTGCGTGCTTTTTTATTATTTGTTTTGTGGGAAGCTAATATTCTCTCTATATAGAAATTAATTCAGTTAAATTTCTAAAATCCTAAACAAGTTGTAATTCTATTACTAGCAATATTAACATTTTAGAAATGGATAAAAATAACTGTCATTCCAGCACTTCAGAATGGGTACTGTAATGCTAGAACAGTTTATGAATTATATGCATATACAATTTGGTGAACCAAGCATGTATTATGCACCTGTTTTACCTTTTAGAACAAAATATTAATGAAGCAAAAAATGCCTTCCTCTGCAGAAAACATGGTCAAAGAGGCAACTGATCTCTACGTATTTCTCTCCTTAAAGTAACAGGCTGAGATTTTTATTTATTATAATGCTGCATTTTCAAGGAAGTTATTTTAGTTCCTTACTCCAGGGATGAAATTTCTCTTACATTGTTTGACTGAAAAGCTTGGTAGCCTTGAGTGAACCCAGCCACTGATTAGGTAGCACTTGCTGCAGGATTTGGCCATTTTTTTTTTCATTATTTTAAATTAAAATGGATTAACCAGAGGCCAAAGTACTGTACAAGTGGCTGGGAGCATGACAGTGTAGGCAGCTGTACCCAGTTCTTTGTTGTGTGTTGTTTTGCTGAGCAGTGATTTTGTGACCTTTGAAAGGAGTTAAATCTAAGCCCTCCTTGCTCGGAACATGAGACCTTGAAAGGTAAAGGCCTACTGCAGAGAAAATGGGGGTGAGGTGGGGAATAATAATGTAGGAGCAGATTGTCACTGGCCCTAGCAGAGCTACACAGACATGTAAGGCCACCCGGTCCATGTGCAGCCACATTAGAGCTACTTGAATTGCAGTTGTGAATCCCCTGTGGAGTGTAGCCTTTGTGTTACTGCTGTTCCACCCACCCCATGTGATGCCCACCATCTCAGGGATTGACAGTATGAGGATTAGATTCACAAGAGGAATTATGTGTTGAAGCACCTAATTTTTAGGCACCCTGCGGCCTACTGGAATTCAGAATCCTGAGTTAGATGCCCAGTCTCCCTATACAATGTATTGGGGGAATTAGGCATCTAAAAAAAGAGATTCACAGAAGACAGCACATTGAACAGAGAGTCACGTAAACTAGCCTGCAGGAATATCAAGGAGAGAGATGTTGTCTAAGGCGAACTCCTCAAGGGAAGTTTGGAACCTAACTCCAGGTCTATGGTAGATGCCTATCTCTGCTCAGGATTAGCAGCCATGAACCCACTCCTGGAGTTAGACGACTAAGCCAGGCCAGCCCTTTCTCATAAAACAAAACAAAACAAAGGAGGAGGTAACAATGGTGTTGCCACCTTGTATCTAGTCTCCCAGTGACTAGAGCACTCACCCAGAACGTGGAGATCTTGATTCAGAGCAGGGACTTGAACCTGGGTTGGCAATATCCCAGCTAAGGGCTCTAAGATCAGCCTAATTAGGCATAAGGGAGGCACAACCAGTACCACCTTGCCATCACGTGTGTTTTGTGAGGGGCTCAGTTCGGTAGGTGTGCTATTAGGTGACCTCTGAGCCCACATATTGGGTCAGGCCCTGCAGGCAAACAGGTGAGGGAAATCCCATCCACCAGCATTGACAGTTGGGGAACCTGATGTGGCTGGCAGTGAAAGGGGGACAGTCTCTGTAGCAAGGGAGGGAGACACTAGCCAAGGAACAATAGGTAGCTGCTCCCCCTGGGAGTCTCTGGTGTCCATTGTCCATTGGCCAGCATTCCCCAGCACCCAGGATTTACACCAGCAGAGGGGCTATATGCAGTCTCTTTCCTGTCTGTTCCAGCAGACAAAGGGTTACTCACCAGCTTCCAGCAGCCACAACAATAGTCTTCAAGATGCAAAAGGAGGCTAGGGAGAGTGGCAAGTCCCTTCCCATATATTCCAATGCCAGAACTGCATGTGTCCCCTGGGTGTGGTACCAAAGAAGGCAAAGGGGGAATATAAGTTTATCCATCTCCAGTCCGACCCCCAGGCTCATCAGTAAAATGATTATATTGACCCCAGTTGTGTTTGGTGAGATACTCATCACTTGATGCTGCAGTAGTGATGGTTAGGGAGTGTAGCGCAGGAGCGATGTTGGCAAAATTCGACATCAATTGCATTCCACTTGCTTCCAGTGCATCCCAGGGACTTTAACTTGCTTGGATTTCAGTTTAAAGGCCACTACTGTTTTGATAAAGCCATGCTCACTGTCATGTACCGCTTTGGAAAGATGCAGCTCCATGTTGGACTGAGTGATAGAGCACCGTGTGATATAGGTCAGTCTCATGTCAATCTTGATGTCTTCTTATGTGCAGGAAGATTAGGAACAAGCAACTGTGAGTACATGCTTCAGGAATTTCAGAACCTAGCCAAGTGCCTTGGGCTTCCCTTCACCACAGAAAAAACAGACAGCCCTGCCCAAAGTTTAACATACCTGGACATTGAACTGGACATAGTTCAGGGTTTCTAGGTTGCCTACAGAGAAGTTGGAATTGGCCAGGCCACTGATAAGAGATCTCAAAATGGCAAAGAAAATTACTTTGAGGGAACTACAGGTGTTCATGGGGCACCTAAACGTGTCATGCCGGGTGGTGGCTCCCAGTAAGGCATTTTGTGCTCATCTGGCATCTGCCTCCTCTAGAACGAATCCCCCACTATTTTATCAGATTGACCAGGGAAATGAAGGAAGACTTGGGAAAGATTCCTGGAAGGGTTAAATGGAGTTTCAATATGTGTTCAGACTAGTTTCTCAAGACTGAGTTGTAGGAACAATCCAATGCCTCAGGAGGTATAGGTTTTGGCATCTACTTTCAAGGTGAGTGCTGTGCACAGAGGTAGCCAGAAGCTGGGTGGCTCAGGGTATTACATGGGACATCACCTTCCTCTAGGTCCCCCCCCCCCCCCCCCCCCCCCCCCCCCCCCCCCCCNAAAACATTCAGAACAAAAAAGGTTGTTTCTGGTGTGACAACCCAATCTGTTCTCCATATTGTAAACAGACAGTTGGCTAAGACTGCTCAAGTAAGGGCCAGTGACAGCCTTCCTTGTACACTGCCTGTAGTTTAACATCCTTGTTCATGAAGTGCATGTCCCGGAAGTGGATAATGATGTTGCCGATGCTCTCTCAATTTCAGGATGGCAGATTCTGGGAACTCGCCCCGTTGGCCAGCAGAGATCCATGGCCAATGTCCCAAAAACTCTTGGACCTTGGTTCATGACAGCTGTGGGACTAGTCAAGTACTCGGTTCCCCTGCAGACTCTAAATTCCTACAAGGCCATCCAGTCAGAGTTTGTAGAATTTAGGGCACAGGCAGGACTTCATTGTGGGTGACCTATACATACACACCAGGTGGTGCAATATGTGGTGCCTCTGACTCTCTGTGGGTGGGTCCCTCCACTATCTCTGGCACACTAGTGGGCCAGTCCTCCTGGAGTAGGTTGGACGTATCCCAAACCTGTGCAGGCATTTCATAGTACATAAACTCTTAGAAAGGTGGTCCAGGAGGAGTGGGTGACAGAGGGATGTCAGGTTACCCATAACACTGGAAGCTCTGATAGAGCTGTCAAAGACTCTGCTGAGGCTGTAGCTATGGGAGGGAGGCCATGTTATTTAAGGCGCCATTTGTTGTTGCCTTCCTTAGGGCTTTGAGAGTGAGTGAATTGGTGCCTAGGGCAGCTGTGGACAGTTCCCAACATGCATAAAGGCAATAAGAGCCTCACTAAAAATCCAAAGCCTGCAGCCAGGCCTGCTGCTCACACACGGTGATGGTAGCTTCCTGGCAAGGTACCAATTCAGCATGGTACCGAGAAAAACCTTGACCCATATAAATTCAGTACTCATTCCTTCAGTATCAGCACAGCGATGTCAGCGGCTGCAAAGGGTTTTTTGCCTGCAGCAGGTGCACGCTACAAGGCCCTGAAAATCAAGGTGTTATAGGATTTGCATCTGTACCAATGAAAAGATAGCAGGGAATGGCAAAATGTAACTAACCCAATGTACTTGTTTGTTTCAGAAGCTACCCAGAGCATACGCAATGTTTGGATTTGCGGGCACCCTATAGTGCATTGTGCCCACAAGAGAGCAGCCAGGATGGCAGCTGAATCTCAGCTTAGCTTTGAGCTGAAGCTGTTTGCCTCCAGGAGAGGCATGCAGTGGGATCAGCTCATGCCACTTCTGCACTCACTGACAGGCAAGGGCTTGGAGGAGACCCAGCCCATGTGGACAAGGCTACAAAGAAAGTAAATAAGGGGGTCACCAAGATATTCCTGGATAAGGGTTCAGTGATAACACATAGGGACATCTGTTACAATCGGCTGGAGGATGTCAGGGATGATGGTGTACACCTGTCAGGTGGAGGTGCTGACATACGGCAACAGCATGTGCAGGCTGGATAAGGCAGGTGCTCTGATACCAAGTGGCGTGTTTGGGTGGGAAGCAACCATGCAAGTTGCTGGTGCCCCGTCGCCAGTTTCCTGTGAGGGTAAGAGACTAAAATGAACGGTTCCCAAAGGTAACAGTCCTGGGATTTTGGTGTTGGGCATTGGGGTCGTGTGATAGGGTGAGACCATGTGGACTGAGTTCCTTTTGGCCCATGCGGGCCAAGGTCCCCATCCTACTGCACCCTCTCTGTGCCCCTTGTGGGGGTGGGAAAGAGAGTGCTACGACTCAGAGCTGAATCCTGGGGAGAGCTTACTTTGTGTTATAGGTTATATGGTAAGGAACCCTGTAACCCTGATGCTAGTTTGAGTTATATAGTAAGGAGCCCTGTAACTTCTGCACTGGAACCAAGTAAGTGCCTAGTATAGGAATGTACAAGTGATGGGCAGGTAGCACCCCTCCCCTGTGTTAAAGTGTAATAAAATTTGCAGACTGCCACTTAATTCCATGCATATCTGTGCTGATTTTTGCCGCTGGGTCCAAGTCAATGCCTAATTTGTGAATCCCACTGGGGCTCAGCTGAGTTAGGTGCCGAGCTGCTCAACACTGTCAGGACTTAGGTAGCTTTGTGCATGCAAAAGTTTAGGTGCCTAGAGATTTTGCCAGTGGAAACTTATGTGCCTAGAGACCTTAGTCACCTACAGGAGTAGATGGCTGTGGAGGGGAGGTTTTGTGAATGCCAGTGGTGCCTAAATGTTGCACTGTAAGCGCTTCATGTAGCAGTTAGATGCCTAAGTTCTCCTTGTATCTCTACAGCATGAATTAAAGAGCCAAGCTCTGTAGCTGGTGGCTGTAACAGACTCACATTTAGAGCTGGGCAAGAAATATTTTTGTTTGTTTACAGAAAATGTCAACGTGTGGTTGGAAAAAATTAACACTGATTTTTTTTTATTTTTTTCCAACAAAAAGTTAAATGTTTTGATGAAAATCTTCATTTTGACAAAAACCCTATCTTCTGTTGTAAAACAGCTTTGATGGAAACTTTTCTAACAATCCTTTTCATATCTTCTGTAGGTGAGGCACAAAGGGGGACACAAGACCTGCTGACCAGTGACTTGAACAAGCTTACACAAGCTTCCAGAACACATCAGCCGGAAGAACTCACCAAGTGCCATGGGGGAAGAAAGCTGTACATTTTTTTTAGAACTACAGTAAATTATTTCATCCCAGAGCGAAAGACCTGTAACTCTTGGGATCACAATCCCTTCCCTGTGCATCCCCTTTTGCGTAGTACACCTATGTGGCAGTGCACACTCAGGGCTGAGGACAAATGCTCACTATAGCCCTTAGGAAGCTCTTCAATAATAAAACACCAAATTTACCTTATTTAATAAAAAAGTCAAAATAAACCTATTCCAGTCCTTCTAGCGGTATTACATAAATGATTGCTGAACTAATTATGTTAGGGGAATTTTGCCAGGAGAGCTGTGGAGGTGATCAAGCAACAATTAACCTCACACTTATATGCCAATACCCTGTGGAAATCTGTGTATAATTCTGGATAGTTTGATTGCTAAGGGTTGGAAGCTTGCACTTTTACTAAAGTTAAAATGCAGCATAAACAGCCAGCCTCGGGGATGGGGTGGGGGGAATTTACAAAGTCCTTAGGTAAATACAATTTGTTTAAGTAAACATTTAGTTAACTATTTTTTTTGTTTGTTCCAGTGAACATGTTCACATTATTCTTGGGGCCAACAGAACTATAAACAAGTGATAGATTTACTGTTACATAGCAACCTTCTTGCTTAGTTGCTAATTAAGGCTTTGATCTAGCCAAAATTTGCTTCCATGAGCTTCAAAAGCTTCTTAAGATCTGCATCCTCGGGGGCTAATCATATTTTCTGAAGGAGAATCCCTTCACTTAAACTTTATACCTCATTACTTACCCTTTGTAGGCCACTTTCCTAAGCTGATTCTTCAAATGACCTTGTGAGATTTCACCATGCATGTTCAGGCAATGTGGAGTGGGTTCCTACCATGCTATTGTCAACACAGAAATAATATCCTCTGCTCTGGCTTGACTGGCCTGCTATTGAGGTCTGCGATGGACATATATTATGCTATCCACTATCCGTTATGTCCCAGTAAGGAGTTGAAATAGAGAGAAGAATAATCCAACACTGAAATGTGAACTTTGTAAAGTGAAGGGTGAGCTTTCCACCACCAAAATCAGTATCCACAACTTTTCTTGTTTGACCCAGAACACATTTATAAACAAATGTCCTTCTAGGCCAATCATATATACACATTTAATCTCTTATTTTGTTTTTTTTTTGCTGAATAAAGTTTGCACTGAGCAAAATGTAGCAAACAATGTTGTCATATGCTCTAGAGCTTGCATGATTTGCTGAAAAAATGCAACAACTAAACCTGCCTCTTATTTTCTATACATAAGCTAAAACTTATGACTTGTTAGTAGGATGTTTCCATAGGCACTTCCAAAACAAAAGACAGGAAGTGGTTTGAGGTAACTTGGGAGGAGTATGGACATAACTAAAATGCTACTGTATTTATTCTAGATTTTAATTAAGGGTTCAATTTAATTTGTACTGAAGTCAATGGAAAGACTTCCACTGATTACATTGTGAGTTGGTCGTGACCCTAAGCTACTAAGGAAAACTTATAGTAAATTAATGCTGCAGTGAGCAATAATTAGTTACACCCATACACCAAGAAAAAAAAAAAGACCTATGAACTAATTAAGCTGTTTCACCTACAGTCTGGGAAGGAAAAATAAATAGATTATTACTCTTACTCCTATTTTTAATTACCGGAAAGCTCTCATATAATATGGAGATGGAGGTCATATTAGTACCTAATTAGATAAGACAGACAAAAGTAAACTCATTAGCAGAAAAAAAGCTGCACCATACTGTGCCAAAATATTACTGTTTCAGTGAATATTTATGCAGCCAGTGCCATCCACAAAAGTGGAGAGTGCTACACTTCATTTTATACTGCCAAGGGATTGGAAAGTCTTGTTGCACATTTTTATAGGTCTTGGCTCTCTACTAAGATTCTGCCACATGTGTACCAATGCAGTGTTTTCCTTCTTCCTCCATGAGTGCCCAAGTTTTTTTATATCTGTGCAGTGATTATTTCTAGTCATGCTCCTTATAAGTTATATATTTTTCATGATTAGATGACATGATACATATTAACTTACACAGCTCTGTTTTGTAAAAGTTTTTCAAAGATTCTAGCACTTTCTTGATCTCTTCACTGTAAAGGAGGTATATTGTTTTTTATAACACAAGAATTGGAGGGCATAAGGCATGATGCTTATGTTTATATTGTAATGTTCCTAAAGAAATTGGGAAGTTCCCATGCTAAAATGATGAACTACAGTCAAAAAGACATTTTATGTTTTGAAGAACACAGGGCCCTATCTTTTTCCTATGTCAATGACAAAGGTCCCAACTGCAGCAGGATACAAACCCTAAACACTGTAATGTAATGAAATGTCCGTTCGTGTCTAACAAAGATAAACTAGTTTCTTGATGAGCAAAAGCATTTCGTAAATTCTGTACTAAGTTCAAAATGACATAGTTTTGAGAACTGTGCCTAAATAATTTTTAGTCTTTAATTTTCAATTATTTTATTACTGCATTGCGGTTTTACTCTTAGTGATACATTAAAGATTTGACTCCTTATGTTTAGATCCTAAACCTTATGCTGCCTTCCTCTTTCTATTTTATCAGCCAAAACAGTGTGTCATTTAAATGCCTAAGGACATCAACAATCAAAGGGTTAACACTATCTTGAATTTTTACTACATTTTAGTGCATATTACCATGCATGCATATTCATAACATATATGGAGCCTATAAACTGAAAAATAAATCAACAAAAATAGGAACACCAGATGGTATTATCTTGAGTCAATGCATTACCACAGTAAGAATTCAACTTTGTCACACTTGTGCAAATCAGCATTTTTTCATTCAAAAAAAAAAAAAAAAGTTTACTGTAAATTTTAACTTCAAACTAAGGATTAGCTCTAAAACACAGAGAGAATACCTATTGCTATATTTAGTATTTTTAGTACAATATGGTATAGTGTTGTATAGTTTTTAGTATAGTATTAGTATAGTAAGGTTACATACATTCAAAGTAATTTATTTTCATGTTTGCAAGCTGAGAATAATAAAGGCATTTAAAAAAAATCTATTCTCTCTCTCTTTTCCTTGCATATGGCTCTTCCTGATGCCTGCAGTGCATGATTCCTTTTTTTTTTTTAATTTGAAATCCACCACTGTGTTCTGAACTCCAAGACCCAGGAGTCTTTCATATTCACATCTACAGAGAGGTACTAGGCTTATCTTCAAATGCATAACTTTTAAAAATAAAACATTCTAGTCAACTCGCCAATGGGGTCATTTTTCCATCCTCCTTTATACTAAGTTTTAGGGCTTGTTGCTTCTTTAAACCCCCTTTTGTACCTGACTGACATCTATTCCTGTCATCAGCCAGGTAAAATTAAAATATTGGAAATACATTATAACTAGAGGCAGCCATCAGCAAAACATCTCATAGTCAAAGGAGAGCCCACATGAAATATCAAACAGGAGTCTCTGAACATGCTCTAAGAGTTCCCACAATGTTATTTCCATGTATGGAAATTGTGGTGTATTGAAAACTGTGTTAAAACTGTAAGCTGTGGCTTGAAGTTTCAGGTTTTGTTTTTGTCCTGCTCCTGCTTGCAGCCCATGGGGAAGTATAAGTCTGCAGACAGCCTAGAGTAAAGTGAGTTCATCTGTGCCTGTTTCAGGGAACAGCCTGTTTTTCTCTCTCTTTTGGGGTTCCTCTCTGTTATTGTCCGGAATATAAAGTAGTGTTATGCTGCAATCTTCCAGCAAGAGAAATTTATGTTTTTATCTAACTTCTCTATATGTGTGTGCCATGAATGTAACAGTACTCAAGAAACCATAAGCCAGGAACTTTATATATGGGCATGAGGAAAGCCTAATGCTAACAGGTGCTCACAATTGGTACTTATTTGGGGACCAGATCTGACTGGTGATTCTATGCAGACTCCGTAGTTCATAACATCAGGTTCTTTTTCAATATATTATTTCTCCTTGGTATGGAGAAGCAGGGCAACCTCTCTGTACCACTTAAATCCTGCATATGAGCTATACAGGATAATCATATGTGGAGCTGCCACCCAGGTGTGCCAGCACAACATCCAAAACATAGAAAGTGTCCATTTGCTCTGCTAATCTAAAGGGAAACTGTCTACCTACACATTCTCTCTGAAACCATTCTCTGGACTGTATCTAGTCTGAAGACTGACTGTGAAGGCTCAAAGATGCAGGAGACTGTTGTTCTTGGAATTTCTTCATCAACTACTCCTCAGGGCATGTACTGCGTGATAATTGGCAAGAAACTTTGTTCTGCCTTCTTCAGAACCTTGTTATAGGGGCATAGGAAGAAGAGAAGCTCAGCAATGACTCGTTGAATTGTTACCTCTCTGCCTTTCAACCACTGTCAGGACCTTCTGCCTCTGGAGCTTTATATATTGATTTTTTCAGGTAGGAGTTGTTGTAGAATGAGTTTCAGGATAATCAGCTTCCATATTTCATTGCTTCTTTACTATACATATTTCAGCATCCAATGAACAAGGTACCACATGTAATAATAGTTTGTATTTCTGTAGTGTGTTTCTTTATTTTGCTTTATAAACATTTTCTAATTAAGTGTCAATAATCCTGTGAGCCAGGGAAGGGATTTAAGTCATTTTACCCATATATGAAATGCAGATCTTTCTGAAGTGGAATCTAGCAGATATTTTATAGCTCGCAACAAGATCCTCCACAAGTTTAGGACAGAAATTGAAGAAGTACAGTATCCAACTGAAATTTTAAGGCAAATGGAAGTAGGCATAATGCAGTGATCTGACTAAAAATGTAGTGACCCATGCATATTATTAAAACTTCTTTCAATTCAAAATAATAAGAGTCCAAATTCTCCACTGGTGTAAATGCATGCAGCTCCATTGACCTCAGTGGAATTCTAAACATTTACACTAACAAAGAATTTACCAAAATCTGTAATGGTTTCAAGTAGTCAGAACCTTGGTTTGATGTCTTATCCCCAAAAAGAAACAATTATCACATTACAATCTTTTCCAGAACATCTTTTAAAAGGAAATTAAGGATCTACAAAACATCCTGTTTCAACAGACCTAAGTCAAAGTCAAAATATCAAACAAATTAAATGTTACCAACAAATACCTATTATCACTATCAAAGACTGCTTTCAACAAGTTTTGGTTTTGGTTTTACCAATAATATTATGAATAACTAACGCATTCTTTAAAGAAAATTAAATAACTGTATTTCAAAAATAAGCAACTTGTCAGGTGGAAAAAAATTAAAGACAATTTGCATAAGCTACTATCATCTATATTTGCAATTTATTAGCATATTTGGTTTTTTTTTAAATAAGCAAATTTAAGTCATCCTCTCAGGAATTCTCAAATACATTTTAGAGAAAATTGACTTAGAGAAACTAATTGTAATTATTTTTGCACTAATTAGAAAATATTCAGAATGAATGAAATTCACTCCTTTGCAGAGGTTCAGTGAGACTTAAGTGAGGCATAGTCTTTGTGCTGGTCTTTGGAAGAAGTGTGAATTTCACCCTATGACAACTTTAAAGAAGTAATGATAAATTAATCTAAATAGAAAAGCAATAGCGTAAATATTCACATACCTCCACACCTAGGGATAGGTCCACTCCACATTACTTTCCCATCCATTAGTATACAACTAATGGTTTCGGTTCCTTGTGTTTTAATAAATCCTTCTTCACAAATGACTGAGATTGAACTCCCTAATTGAAAGTTGTCACCAAAACGCCGTGCATTGATTGGTACTCCAGGATCAGGACACTCATTATGTCCAAAAGCTTTAAAACAGAAGCAAGAGGAAGGGGGGGGAAAAAGAATGTGATAAAGCCTTATAACTAAGTTGACATTTTTAGGGCTCTATAGAAAGGAAAAATTCTACAGACTAATTGTGCAGTTTCTAACTGAAATGACAGCTGCTTTAAAAAAAAAATTGGGACAGTAAGGCTTGGTCTACACTAGGAATGTTATACTAGTGTAACTCTGCTGGTTAGAGGTATGACTTTTTACAATAGCTACACCAGTAAAAGACCCAGAGTGGAAGCAGTAATGCTGTTATAAATGTGCCTTATTTCTGGCATAGCTTCTTTTGCTTCAGGAACTGGAATAACTTATACTGGTAAAAGGACTTTTATACTGGTATAGCTGCAACCACACTGTGATGGAGTTTGCCATCTTAATTATATTTGTATAATTAAAGCAGCAAAACTTTCTAGCATAGATAAGTCCTTAGATTAAAACAGGGGTAGGCAACCTTTCAGAAGTGGTGGGCCGAGTCTTCATTTATTCACTTTAATTTAAGGTTTTGCGTGCCGGTAATACATTTTAATGTTTTTTAGAAGGTCTCTCTCTATAAGTCTATATTATATAACTAAATTATTGTTGTATGTAAAGTAAACAAGGTTTTCAAAATGTTTAAGAAGCTTCATTTAAAATTAAATTAAAATGCTGATCTTACGCCGCCAGCCTGCTCAGCCCACTTCCAGCCTGGGGTTCTGTTCACCTAGGCCGGCAGCGGGCTGAGCGGGGACTGCAGCCGGTACGCCGGCTGGCAAGGGGTCGACAGCCGGGACCCCAGACCTGGGGGGAGTTCAGAGGTCAGGACAGAGGGCTGGGTGTGTGGGGGGGTTCAGGGATCAGGGCAGAGGGCTGGAGGTGTTTGGGGGTGCAGGGCAGAAGGCTGGGTGTGGGGGGGAGTTCAGGGGTCAGGGCACAGGGCTGGGGGGTGTGTGGCGGTGCAGGGCAGAAGTTTGAGTGTGTGTGGGGGTTCAGGGGTCAGGACAGAGGGCTGGGTGTGTGGGGGGGTGCAGGCCACAAGGCTGGGTGTGTGTGGGGGGTTCAGGGGTCAGGGCTGGGGTGCTCGGCTCGTTGGGGTGCTCCCAGCCCCCTGCCCTGAGCGGCTCAAGGCAGGGGGCTGGAAGGGATATGCCCTGTTCCACCCCCTTCCCCAAGGTCCCGTCCCTACCTCTTTTCTGCCTCCTCTATGGAGCAGCAAGCACGCTGCCACTCCTGCCCCTCCCCCTCGCAAGGGCCATCAGCTGATCGGCCCAGGGAAGGAGAGGAGGAGGGGCAGGAAAGCACCACGCTGGGGGAAGAAGCGGGGGAGGGGGCAGCTTGGCTGCCGCAGGACCAAGTGTCTGCCTCCTGCCCCCCGCAGGGGAGAGCAATGGGCGGGGAGGCTGAGGGCCGGGACCGCGGCAGGCAGCGGCATGCCACTCAAAATCAGCTCGCGTGCCATGTTTGGCACGGGTGCCATAGGTTGCCGACCCCTGGATTAAAAGGTTAAGCAGTACCTACAAGGCAAATGCAGAAAGGAGAGTTGTTTTTCTGTACATGTCCATATGAGATAGTAAAGATGGCTCATTGTTATTGTTACTGAATAAACTGTACATTGAGTGCACAAAAACAAACACTCATTCACACACACACACACACCAGAGGAGGGCATAACTATCCTTAGACCCATACCCTTGGAAGAAAACATACAGAGTTGTTATTCATGGCTTATTTTGATCTTCGCTTTATATGGAAGAGTGTTACATACAACTTTTAGCATCAATTTCTTGTGGAAAATTTACAACACTTGACATGGTGTCTGTCAGTTTGAATAACATTAACTGTACATTATTATTTTGTGTTTTTGTTATACTTGAAGAAGGATGAGTTTTTGGGGAGGTGCAAGATAGGATAATTTGCTGAAAAGAAGGTACTTGTAGTGTTAAGCAGACTGACGCTATAAGATCTAACAGCACTTCTCATTTATACAGAAATAGGATGACCAGATAGCAACTGTGAAAAAACAGGACAGAGGGTGGGGGGGGGAGGGGGTAATAGGTGCCTATATAAGAAAAGTCCCCAAAAATGGGACTGTCCCTATCAAAACGGGACATCTGGTCACCCTATACAGAAACATAGTTAAATTGGCCTGAAAGAACAATTGGTGAGTGGGCACAAAACTAGGAAAATACATGGGCATGACTACAGATTAGAGCTGAGAGAATAATATGCAACAAACAATTCATACAATCAATTTCACCATATTTTTCCTGCTAAAAAATACCAGTAAGTAGATGTCAATTTCACTGCATTTATTTTGTAGTGAAAAATAGATTTTTTTGGTGAATTGTTTACAGTGCATGGATTTCCCATGGACAGTTCTCTGACAGTATTCACTATGTAAGCTGTGTTGTTTAACTGTGATTGGCCAAAATAAATCACTGTTTTGCTCTCTTCCATGATTACAGAAATGTTCGAACACTTCCTACACAGATATCCGCACAAGCAACTTTGAAATCTACTTTGGACAATCATTCTTGCGAAATGTTCTCCACAGAAAACAAACCCAAAAGGAAACAAACTAAATTCATTCAAAAATTTCAGTGAATAATTTATAAAAAAAGTTTTGAAATTAGTTAGTCCTCTCATACTATATCCATCATCTTATTTCCTGAGATCATTTGCGTATACAAATCTTCTATCTCCATGGCATAAGTATCTTTCAACTGAAGACCCCTTTCAACCCCTTTACCCATCTTGTACGCAAGTGTAAACAATGTTTTATATTACCTGCTGAATTGAACCTTAGTAATGTTATATGTTCTAAGGAAAGAAAAAAAAAGTGCAGATATTGTGGCAGAAGTTAATTAGACCTATCTATGTCATTTTCCCATTCATTAAAGATATATTGGTATAAAGTAGAATGTTTTGATGTAAATGATTTAGCAACAAGCTTTCTTAGATGTTGTTTCCAAAAATAGTGAGATCCATAATAATCAGGCAATACAAAATGCCATAAAATGTTCAATTTTTGACTTGGGAAATATTGTAAATCCTGGGGATGAAAATATCGATATATTGTATGGCTTATGGTCATTCAAATAAGCAGGAATTGCAGGGAATTGCAAATAGATCTTTTTTCACCCCCAACAAACTATGTACAGTCAGTACTTTTAGTGAAGAGATTGACTGTTACCTTTTTTCACTTACTATAACATTAATATGACCCCAGTACTATATACTATAACAAAGGACAGGTACAGATGTATATCCTTAAATCGGCATTTGACATTGAGAAATATCTTCTCAAGAAGGCTCAGACATATCAATAGTATACATATTAGATCTGGTTTTCATGACATTTATGCTCACTGGCATGCCAACATACTGCATAACACCAATTACATTTTGCTATTTCAGGGATTTATCCTTCTGTCCAGGACAGTACTCTGACATCTGAATATGGGGTATTATGCGAGAAAGTAAAAGAGGATTCCACAATTGTTAGTATTACAGATATGGATGCATTCTCCACTGTAGAGATGTTATGCAATAGAAGTCAGTCATGCTTGAACCAGAAGCAAAGTGAACTTCGAGAGTTAGAGTAACAGATGGCATTACTACTCGCACAGGTGTGAGGTCTGCAGACCAGAACCCCATCCCCGTCTGGAGAGGCATACACTTTTAAATTAAAGGGAGGGTTTTACCAGGACAACGATCAAACATTAATTTTCACTTCGTAAAAATTTCACACACACTTTCCATTATTTTTTTTTAAGTGAACATATCAAATTAACTCTCTTTCTCTGTCACTCCATTAACTCACAGAGAATCCACACACAGAGAATGAAACAAAGCATAGCCTTTGTAAGTATGGGACCATCAAAACTAATAGTAAGGGGGAAAATTAAAGGTCTTTGTTTTCCCTGTAATTCTGTTTATCTGGCCCAAGGGTCCTGATTGATGTTGAGCATTTTGATGCTTAGTGGATCCCATTTTATTCCTTTGGGCAATCACTTGTATCTACCAGTCTCTATGGGCCTGATTCAAAGTCCACTGAAGTCACTGGGAGTCTTTTCACTGACTTCAACAGGCTCGGTATCAGATTCAAAATGCATTAGATGACACACAGACTACTCCTAATGGCATTCTGCGCCAAAAAATAAAAATTCTGCGCACAATATTTTAAAATTCTGCAAAATGCTGCAAGTTTTAAATGTCAATAAATAAATGCAGAGACTCCAGCATGGCAGTGGGGAGCACAGGCCACCGGCTTCACGAAGGTGGGAGATCATCCTGCAGACCCCCACCCCTGGGACACGGACTCAACGGTGAGGCTCCACCCAACCCTGACACAGCACAAGGCCTGGGCCGGCCCCAGAAACACCTTGGGGCCCTACCCCTCTGTGTCAGGTGTGGGGCAGGCAGGCTCAACCAGGCAGAATCCAAGTGTGAAGAGGCTCAATGTGTGTGGGGGATCCAAGTGTGGGGTGAGAGGATTTTGTGTGGGACAATCTGGGTGCAGGAAGCTCAGTGGGGGTCTAGGTGTGGGGGGATCTGGATGCACAGAGGCTCGTTGGAGGGGTTCCAGGTGGAAGGGCAATGGGACTCTGTAGGGGCTTCCAGGTGAAGATGATTGGGGCTCCGCGGAGGGGTCTGGGTGTGGGGGGTCTCAGCAGGGGAGTCTGGGTGCCATGGGAGTGGGGTTTTGTGGGATGGTGGTCTGGGTGCAGCTAGTTGGGGGTCAGTGGTGTGGGTGTCTGGATGTGGTGGCTTAGAGTGGTGTGGAGGAGTGGGGGTTTGAGTGCAGGGAGCTCAGTGGGGGGTGGTCTGGGGCGTGGGTCTGTAGGCAGGGAGTCTGGGTGTAGGGGGGCTCCAGATGCAGGGATTGAGGTTCAGTGGGTTGGGGTTAGGATATGGAGGGCTAGGGGGGTTCTGTGTGTATGGGAGGAGGTTTGGCAGGGGTGTCTGGGTATGGAAGGTCCAGATGCACAGGGGTTGGGAGGATGAGGGAGCAGCTCCCCAGACAGTGACCCCCCTCCCCTGCAGCTGAGGAGTGATGGGGGCAGGAAGCAGGGGAATATGCTGAGCTTCCTGCAGCTAGGGGAGGTTTCTGGGGGTGGGTCTGATACAGCCCCAGCCACTCCTCGCTGGGGAGAAGGAAGTCCTGTCCTCCCCTGCCTCCAGCCCAGCAGGACTAGTAGCTGATCCCAGCTCAGGTAGGAGCCACTGGCTAGGTTGTCCCCAACCCCACGGTGATATACCTCTCTGCTGGTTGCCCCGGGTGCCTGAAATGATGTACCTGCATAGCTAGGGAGTGGTGTGTGACTGCTCTTGCAGCTTCCCTTTACTTCCCTGTCAGAAAGTCATTTTTTCTGTGGGGAAGCAAAGAAATCTATGGGGGACGTGAATTCTGCGCACATGCAGTGGTGCAGAATTCTCCCAGGAGTAACAGACATATGCTAGAATGGGCATACATTGTTGTTTGTTTATTTTAACGAGGGCTGTAAAAATTCTATAGGCCAAAAGGATGTGACACAACAAAGTTTCTTTTCAGTGGAACAATACATATACTCTGGACCACAGCTATTGCAGAAAAAAATCAGTATATGGAGATCCCACATTTACAGAATTCAAAATATGGCACAGAAGATAGAGATAGTTAGAAATATTACTTAGAAATCAGTTTTAAGTACTTATATTGCAGGTCCCTTTAACTCCCCCCAAATGTTGATAAGGAACCACCTTTCTTTCTTCAAGTAACACACAAATGAAATCCTCCCTTGAGTGTGGTATTTGTTTAGCCTACAGCAGGGGTCGGCAACCTCTGGCACACGGCCCGCCAGGGTGCTTACCCTGGCGAGCCGCATGCCAGACGTTGCCGACCTCTGGCCTACAGTCTCCTTACCAAAGAATGAACACTTTGTACTTTTTTTTGTGAAATAAAATATTATACTGAAAGGAAGAGGAGACAAACAATGGTTTTGAAAATGATTAGACTAATATAAAGCATAAGTGTTAGTAGTTAATGGAACACCACAAATGAAATAAGACACTCAAACTAACAGGAATTTTCTTCCTACCACTATGATTGGCCTTCAGAGCAATCTGTTATGCTCACACTTTGTGGAAAGGATGTCTCAGTAAGTTATCAGACTGCAACACGAGCCATTACTGGAGAAAAAATAGACATGGTATATGGGGCTGCTCTCACTTCTGTCTTTTGCAAGCATAATGCTAACTTAAGAGCCTCCCTTCTGCTCTCCCTCACGCCCCCCCCCAATTCTACTTTAAACATAAGCATAAGGAAGAATTTTAAAATATAGACATTTGAAATCTATTGCAAAATGTAGAAAAGCACTATTATTTTAAACAATATTATTGTAAAATATATGCCAATATATGCATTTAGTAGAGGTTACTAAGGTAATGTTCTCATTGTTTTCACATATAACAGCAAATGTTCAGATATTATCAACACATGTTATACATGATTGCTATGTGCTGAAGGACATCATAATCAAAGCACTCTCTTTTCCCACCATTTTTTTTTCTTTTTTCTGGTCAGCGATTCCAATTCTGTTTTGTTTGGTTTTCTCTTTCTTTCTTTCTTTCTTTCTTTCTTTCTTTCTTTCTTTCTTTCTTTCTTTCTTTCTTTCTTTCTCTCTCTTTCTTTCTTTCTTTCTTTCTCTCTCTTTCTCTCTTTCTCTCTCTTTCTTTTTCAAACAGAGACATCTAAGTTTTTGAGATAGAGACTTATCTCAAGTGCATGACATATCTACAGGCCTAAAAATAGGGTCCCTGATTCTGTACTCTGATCAGGCTCAATTCCATTTAAATCATTGAAGTAATTTCAGAGTACAGGAGGTGTAAAAGCGAGAGGAGAACCAGGCCCATAGTCTAGCGATTCAAAATAGTTTTATTCACTTGGAAAAACAAAAACAAATAATGGAAAAATCCTCTATAAATTAAAGGTTCCTATTGAGATTGGATTTTTTCTAGCTCTTGGCAGAGAGCAAATCTTCTCTCCATCCCCACCATTATACTTAAAGTAAATTCAGGAGAGCCCATGTGAGTTCAAACATAATCTGCTTTACTACAAAAAAAAAACAACACTTGGGAATTATATGATAGTTTGTATATTAATATACAATAGCATGGACTTTTCTCAGGATGCCTTTTCCTGTTTTAAGGATTCATCACTTTAATGTAAAAAAATGTTGGGGAATGAACGTTGGCATGCTTGACTCCCAGAAAAGTTGGTGTTTTTTATTTGTTTGTTTGTTTTTAAGGCTAGTTATAACTTCAGCAAGTTTAAAAACATACAAAAATGTTCTGCTGGTGGCTTGCAATTCTTTCAAATACTTCAAATGTATTTTTAAGGAAAATATACAGATATATGAACAAACCTAGAAATTGTAACTTAATTTATTAATCTTCTTTATGTAAATCCCTAGGAATAGAATAATCTCATTTAAATTTAGGTTTAATAAGATGTGTAATAGACACTTTAGTCAAAGAAAGACACAATCTGAAATACAAAGAGATAGAAAACCAAAGGCAGCAGTTTTATATAGCAAGTTGATATGACATATGTCACAGCTAATTTAACTTTAATAGTGTGCAATTACACTTTGACAACTTATTAGTGACGGTATTCGCCACCAGTGTCACTTTGGAAAGGCAGTAAACTCGCATTGTTATTAATTGCTTAGGCTCAGTGTTGACAAAAAACAGCACTCTTTCAGCAAGGCCAATATGAATAGACATCTTTTCTGACTGCTATACTTATAAGACCTTGAAATATTAAACCATCAGCTTTCTCAATATTTAATGAAGTGCTGTTGTCCCTGAGAAAAATATAATTAACAAAAAGTTATGCTATGCTAATCGCTCTGCATCCCCCTTTTCGGCTATAATCCTAATACAGAGAAGTAGTTGTAAACAAGCAAATTAAATCCTTCAGATAAATATTAATAGTTATTACTGTGGTTATACCCCAATCTTCGACAAAAGATCCAGGACAACTTGCAATGCATAAAGTTAAGAAAATGCAGATGTCTTTGCAGGATGGGAGCCTTAGAAACCATCCTGTGAACATTTCCTCACATGGGGTAGCTTTAGGCTTTACTTATGTGACAACAACTCAGATGTGAGAACTCAACCTTTACTCAAGGTAGTAAAACAGTAGTCTCAATACTATGTGATTGCAGGATCGGGCCCTTAAACAATAGAAGAAATACATTGTAGTGAAGGAGCCCAGAATATAACAAAGGATAAGAAATACAGACTATGCTAACACTTTATTTGTATTAGTGTGGTAGGTGGGAGCACCTCAAGGATCAGGGCCACGTTGTAATAGGAGCTGTACAAACGAGTAATAAGGAGACAGTGTCGTCACGACAGAGCTCACATTCTACATTTGTGATAAGACATGATGTGGATGAAACAGATAAACAGGGAGGGATGGGAGTGAAGGATAACAGTATAAAAATCATGTTTTGCACAGTAGGCAAATTTAGTCTCAGCTTGTCCCCTGCCTAGTATTACCAGCTGGCTGACAGACTGACAGTCTAAGGGTATGTCTAGACTACAGTCACAGGCAGTGATTGCAGATTGATCAGATTTACCCGACCTAGTTTTATTTTTGCTAGATTGAGTACTGGAGCAGTGAAGATGCAGCTGTGTGAGTTTCAGGAGTGCCAGGCTGTACAAGGCCACTCATAATCCTAGGTAATTACTAGCTAACTATATTACACCTAGCACAAGAATGTTTACTCAAGCTGCAATCTCAGTGATTGCAGTCTAGAAATACCCTATGACAAAACACAAAGAGATTCAAGCAAAGTACTCAGGGAGAAGACAAACCACACATTTGGATGTATGTACTTTACAAGTCCAAATTGAAAAACTACTCACTGTTATAAGTGATGTTAAAGCCACGTCCTGACATTGAATGGTCAGCTTGAAATTCCAAACGCAAGATATGACTGTTGCTGGTAAGATGCGAAGGAACCTCAGCACCAGTGAAAGTACCAAGTATTGGAGAATCTGGAGAGTCACCATCTTTAACTGCAAGGAAGTCAAATTGAGATTCCAAGTCAAAGTCATTAAAAGAGAGATGAATTCTGCTCCCTGGGTCTGAGATTATTGTCCAGATGCAGTTTAAATTATTTCCATATCCCTCTGGGTAATCAGGTGAAAGAACTGTTCCCATCGGTGCAGTGAAATTAGAAAGGCAAGGAACTATCAAAAGAGAGAGAAAGAAATTAGAGAACAGAATAGAACCTATTTTCAAGAGAATTGTCTCATATTATCATCTCTTCTTTAAGACGTGCTTATTATCTGAACTGAAAAAGCCAATGTCTTTGGGACCAGCTAAGAAGCCAAAGGAGAACTTATCAATTTGATTTTCTTTTCTTTTTTTGGTATCTTCTCACTGCTTTTGTCTCTACAGGCTTCCTGCAGAAAGCAACACCCCGGGCAACATAGAACAGTAACAGGATTCTGGAAACCACAGCAGTCTTCATGTTTTATCCATGTTCAACAGTCCTTAATCTTTTGGCACCACGTATTTTCTGCTTTAGGGAACTGTTTAGATGAACAAACCTCTCACTGAGTACATTAAGAGTCAGAAGGTCAATTCTGCCATTCTCATTTGTAGCTCATATATAAGCACAAGAATTAAACTTGCCACAAAGAAAGGGTAGGCTTATTTTGCTGCTATCAAGACAATATTTCATGTCTAACCACACCATTTAAGCAATATTAAATTAACTTACAACGATGAAAGTGAGTGATGATGCTCTTAATATACTTGGCCCAAAATATTTTATGTAAATGTTAAGAGAGAGATATGTTGGTTACTATATTATGTTATATCATATTATATATATATATATAACATTGGTGAAGTTTATTCTGCATAATATTATTGATAGACAACTGAAATATACACCTCTATGATTATTTAAGTTCTAAAATATATTCATGCATAATGCATGGAAAACATCTGTAAATAATTTAAATGCCTTTGACTGCAATTCAGCAATTTCTAACTTAATTTATTTCATCAATTTATAATAGTTACTATAAAAATATCTTATGCATAAAATATACAGCCTCCTAGAAAATACAGTATGTTAACAATAACATTTTATATGTAGGCACATAATACTACTTCCTTTTAATAACTGCAAGAGGAAAGAACAGAAAAAATATTTTAAGTGGTCATAGAATGTATATTGTGAAGCTCTCGTTAAACAAGAGTAAATTCTCCATGCCAGAAAAAAATAATTACATTGTACTAATTAATCACACAAGCAATTACTCAAGGGCAGTGTAACATATGTTGCATTTAAAAAAGCATTTGGTACTCACAAATACAAATTGGAATGTTTGCAGACCACTGGTTGTTCTCCTGACACACAATGGATTTCTCTCCAATTAATTCAAATCCAAACTGACACTCAAACCTTAAAATGTCCCGGTTGGAAAATCCATCCCCTTCTCTGATACCATACAATGGTGTTCCAGGATCCCCACAGCTTTCCTTTTCAATTTCTGTTGAAATGGCAAATAAATATCAATTTTATTTCTAGAGGAATCAAACATTTTCTCCATAGCCATGCACTCACATCTGGAACAAAATTACATATTTTGAGCAAATTAATATCACAGTACATTGTTTATTATTATTAATAATTAATAACATACAGGGCATGAATCTGAGTTGTTTTCCATACATAAAACTCCTAATCAAGTTATGAATGTTAAGTATGAATCTTGGCAGGATCAGATCTTCAAGTATAATTTCACGAAACTGTTCAAAAATAAAGAGGGGGACAAAGTGCTCTCTACTTACCTCCTCACAAGTGTTTGTTATAATATGTTTTAGTCATTATGGACCCAATCCTGCAAACCCCTGCTCACATGAGAAGCATTATTTGTTTTACAATAATGCCTACAATTCCCAACAGAGATCAGGGTTCTACTGTGCTAGGCATTGTACAAACTGAGGCACCATGACTAGATTTCATAGTGTGAAAGAAAGTGAGTACTATTATCCCATTTTACACATGGGAAGCCAAGTCACTTACATTAAGTGAACTGTCCAAGGTCAGACAGAAAACACACAGCAGAGGCAGGAAGCATACCCAGATCTCCTGAGTCCCATGCTAGTGCCTTAACCAAAAGACCATTTCTCCTCCCTGTGTACAATTAGTTCACTGAAGTCACTGAACCTATTCAGGTTAGTAAGGACTAATGGCATCATTAAAGAATTTGCAAGATTGGGCTCTATTGTTGTTCTAGATATAATATTTCAGGATATTGTATGTATGGGCCTTGATCTTTTTTTCACAAAGTTATCAGCATGGAAGAGATCTTCTAAATTTATCTCCCCCATGCACATGGGGTAAATGTTCACCCACTTCTGTGATGCTGCCATCTCCAGCACCCAGCCAAGATCCCATGGGGAGCTCAGTGCAGAGTAGGGGGATTCTCTAAGGCTAGGGAGTGCTTGGGGTATGGACAGTGGAAATGCATTAGTCCTCCAGCAAGCCCTACAAGGAATAGAGCATAAAGTTAATGCAGCATGAGTTGGTATTAATTTTTTCATGACTCGTCTACACACACACACACAGAGGCAGGACCCCCCCCCCCCCCCCCCCCCCCCCCCCCCCNAAACCCTGGCCTCTTGAAACAAATCACAGAAATCAGTAAGACTGGGGACAAAACCTCTGCCTACTCTACAAGGGAGAGTGTGGGAGGTTGAAAAACCCCTGACAGAACAATCACAGGAAATCTTTGCAAGGAGATTCTTGTGGAGTTTCTCTCCACCAAAACCTTCTCCCCCATCACCTTTCCAATGGGTATTCTCACAGGATTGGTAAATTGGATCATGGTTATTTTGTATTGTTCTAATATTCATATTCCCAAATTATTACACCATGCAAATCTTGGCAACATTACATCTATATGAACTTAAAGTAACAATCATTATTTGGATTAAATTATCATTCTTTAACTGTAGTAAGCAATGTGATGTTAAAAATTTGATTATTCTAAATATTAGAACTGTTTTAGATTATGCTGGCTATTTAATATTACATGCTATACTTGAATATCAATGCCTACTCTGACATTTTTAAGAAACTAGCTAGCTGATTATGCCAAGGTTAGGGAAAATTTGGAGGAAAAGTCTAGATATATTTTATTTAAAATAATATTTCTTCTGTAATATAAGGATACTGCCAACATCACCTGGCCATTTTTGCCCTGCAAACATGCCTGAATCTAACATTTTGCATGAGTACTCCCATTGAACTGAGTGGAACTACTGGCATGTGTATCTTTGCAGGGTTGTGTGTGTATGCATGGGGGAGGGTTATATTGTAGACTTTCCCTTGTGCTCTGACTCTGCCTTTTTAGAGCATAAATACTACAGGATAGGAACCCTTTATTGGTTTTGTCCAGAGCCTAGTGAATTGTGGGTGCTGCCAGAAACAAATAAGTAATAAATATCCCTAAGAGCTGGGTCTAGAAATTCCCCATTTTAAAGATCTTCATAGCTTCTTTTCCCCCCTCTTAAGGTGGGTGCCTCTAAAATGAGCATAAACCACAATCAATGTTGACTTTGTATTATAACTCAAAGTATTTCCTAAATAGATGCTCTATTTACCTTGTTCTATTTGATTAAGGGGAAGGGGAAATGAAATAAACACCTTGTAATTGGGTTACCTGCTTTCCATACATTTTTACACAAAAATGGGGTGTGGGGGTTGATTCAAAATTCAAAGAATCAGCAATAAATGGTGTAGGTTCACCTTCATACATACAACTCCTATAAATGTTAAGACTCAGTCATAAAGAAAATATACAAGCTCAGGCACAAATTCTATTCACCCTCCTTACCACAGCGGTGATGATAAAGTGGAAATAAAATTATTATACACAAAAAACAAACAAACAATAGATTTCTTACTTGTCCATAAGCCTTATAATTTTGCCAAGCTGTGTTGACAGGCATTACTTGAGTTTATCAAAGTGGAATATAACTCCAAGTGTTTACATCACTACAAGGTTTTTGTGTGAAAAATATGTTTTTACCATCTGACAAATGATTCTGACAAATTTCATGTTGTTCCCAGGACATTTTCCTTTGGCTACTTTCCCCAAATCCACAGAAATCTCACACTGTACAGTAACTAGTGGTGTTCTCATATAACTTCAACTATAGTTTAAATATATCTTCTCTTATTTGCTTGACTTTTGAGATGGTATTTTGGTCCATCTGGACAAAGTTTTCTTTCACCTAAATAACAAGAGTTTGCACAGGTTCTGCAATATCTAACATCCGAGTTTGAACTCTCAATCAGGGTTGCTGCTGTGAGCTGGTCCAGCTTGATTTTCCTCTGCTTTCTCTTTGATATCACTATCACTATCTGAAAGGATTAGAAATCCTGCCTGGTCAATTCTGAGAGCTCCAAGGAGATGTCATCGGCATAACATAAAAACATGCTATTTTCTTCAGTGCCACGTGGGTGTTCCAGTTGATTTTTAGTATTTATATCTCTAAATTTGCATTTTATTTTATGGTGAGAACTGGGATTAAGTTAATCACAGTGTTACGTATACTAATGATTTAAAATTAAACAAAACAAAACCAGCACATAGCATACCCCCACCCATTTATATCCCAGAGGTGAGCACGCACACACACACACACACACACACTTTCTTGTGTAGTGTTCCTGATAGTATTGGTTGATTTAGGAATCTGAAACTGCATGTAATTGTGTGGTCTTGTTTAGCTCTAGCAGGAATCGGAGATAGATGATTAATCTTTGTTAGTTTTAAATCTGTATTAGTGGTATCCAATTTTATTTTGGGATTGGCAATAAACAAACTCCAAGAAAAACCTCTATACCTGCTGAGCTCCTTTCAGATGCTCATAGTGTGAACAATGGGAATTCAGCTAATGGTACTAATTTAGCTTTAGCTGAAGTCATTGAAGGGACAAATAATAAAATTTATGTTTCTTGTACTGTTAGATATGCTATCTTTTGGTCTAGCTTTCCTAGGATCCTTATCTATTTCATTTTCTTGTATAGAGCAGAAGTTAGGTGTTTATGGGTAATGTAAGGGTAGAATTTCAGACTTACAGAAATGTACTGTCACATTAAAAGAGAGAATGACAGACTCACTGCTTTCCAAATCATATTAATTCCTATACTGCAGATAATAAACATATAATTATAATAGAAGATGGAAAATCAGTTCTAATACATAATTATTTGCTTTATTAAGGTCTCTATTAAAATTTTGTAAAATAGCAATAACTTAATACTTCTATCTACTTCAAATAGACATGCTAGAGGTTAAAGAAGAATGACCACACCACAGCTTAAGTGGGGGGGACATTGTCCGGGCTTCTGGGGGAAGCGTAGCAGTGCTTTACAGCTGCGAGGAGGAAGATGGTCAGAAGCTGCGCAAAAAGAGGGGTGAGGGTGAGCACAGAGAAGATGACATCCCCTGGGAACGAAGTGTGAAGGGCTTGAAAAGGGGAAAGCCTGAGTGTCCAAATTCCTGGGGCCCATAGGAGGGTGGGTAATTTTGCATCCTGCCATAGCATATGGGGCACCAGAGTTATTTCGGGAGGATGGGGTTCACCTTGGGTGCAGACAAGTTTTTGGCTGCTATAAAAGAGGAGCATTTGGAGATGTCTGGGAACCCAACTGGGTTTGGGGGGGAGGCAGCCAAGCTAATTGCTGGCGCCTCCTTGTAGTGGATGTCCATTGCAGGTACTCCATAGGGAAGGCATTCAGTGACCAGATAAATGGCCTGATTAAAGGAATGGAATGGGGGTGGGTGGGTGTTGTGGCTCTTATGATTAGTATAGCAGGGAGCCAACCCCCCTTTCTCATACTCAACGTTAACCCTTCTACAAGGGGGAGGAGGGAATGGTAAGATCCCAGCAATGATTTGGCTGGGGGCCTGGATGGAAAATGATGGGAGGGAGGGGCTGTGGAAGCCTCCGGGGAGTTACTGAATGAACATGGAGTTGCCTGCACTGTACATTTTATCTGCCCAGGAGTCCCAGACATCTAATAGTAAAGTTGTGGCCGCATTAAATCCATATCAAGTGTCTCCTGTCCTTCTTTCGGTATAGCTGGACAAAGACTCCATGCCTCCCATCTTAAGTGTTTTTAAAAATTCTATCACTTTGTGATACCAGGACCAGTAATCTACTAATTCCCATTTACAGAGGGAAGCTGGTGATCCAACTTCTACTTCAAATACTGTTGTTGAAGATCACAAGAATAATTCAGTCACTAAGAGTAATTTAATCGTTAGTTTTATATTTAATAATTTAAAAAATCAGATGCGGAGCCTCACTCAGCAAAGCTATTCTTTCTTCCAATGACATATTATGGTATTTCAGATGTTACTCAAGATACTATTTAATAAAGGGAAAAAGTTATTCTGTATTACACAAATAATATTGATTGATCCAGAATTAAAACATATTCTACACATGCTATGTCAGTTGTGGTGCCTAAAGGTTCTGGTTTTGAATCATGAATATGCAATTGTTATACAGGTCTGTCGCATCTTAGGCGCATTTAACATGTGCGATTTCAGCTTTATGCGGTAAGCAAAAAAAAGGAAAAAAAAAAAAAAAAAGAGAAAAATAACAATTTAAATACTGTTTCTGTAGTGCAGGCGATTCTGCCCGCCATTACACTCAATGTAATTTTGACTATACGCGGTTTTCGCTTTAGGCGCTGACCGCGGAACGTAACCCCAGCATAAGATGAGACAGACCTGTACAGGTCTGTCGCATCATAGGCGCATTTAACATGTGCGATTTCAGCTTTACGCGGTTGGCAAAAACAAAAAAACAAAAAACAAAAAAAGAGAAAAATAAAAAATTAAATACTGTTTCTGTAGTGCGGGCGATTCCACCTGCCATTACACTCAAGGTAATTTTGACTATATGCGATTTTCGCTTTAGGCGCTGACTGCGGAACGTAACCACAGCGTAAGATGAGACAGACCTGTATTCTCTTTTACACAGAAGATATAAGATAATGATACAATGAAGTAACTCACACCTAACAAAGGCCTGATTTTAGGCCAAGTTACCTACAACTGAATCTGAGATGCTTTAAATAGTATTATCCTTTTTTTTTTTTGCATCCTGAGTTAACAGACCTTTCTAACTATATGTTATCTTATGTCCTTCAAGAGGAATATCACTTGTAAGGGAAGTAATAAATAATATCTCTCAATGTCTCCTCACATTCAGACCCTAAAGAGTGACCTGTCCTTCCTCCTACCCCTTTTGTCTAGACTTCTATTTAACACTTTGAATTAGCCTCTGTTAAACTAAAACACTAATAAAGTCAGAAATAAGATGTAATACATCAAAAGGTCACAAAATATACTTAATATCAGAACAGATGTTTCAGTTCATCTCCTAATAAGTGACACAGAAACATACACAAAGGATGTGACAATTTATTTTCTCTGTGTCCTCTCAGGCAATAATTCCTTGCTAAAAGAGTCAAGGTCCCATCAAAGTGAAACCATAAACCTGTACGTCTCTAAAATAAAAATGTCCAAAATTGTTTTGGAAAGGAAATATTTATTTCTTATCTTTGAGCAAACTAGATGGTTTCATCACTATCATTAATGCACCTCTTAGCGATGTGCAAAGGAATAAAATAATTTAATAATTCATCTTACAACATTCCCTAATTCATAAAATGAAGAAAAGTAAACAATGTTTTAGCCATTTGGGGAACAATACAAATCTAAGGCCAAATCACATGTTATGACATTTCTGTTAAGGCTTAAAGTGTTCCAACAAAGGCTTTTGTAATAAAATAGAGATTTGTATACTAGAATAAGTTCATATACATGACAAGATACTTTTACTAAGAAAACAGATTTTGGTGTATAAAATTACAGTGCATGCTAATATATTAGTATATCTAGAAATGATGTATAATGACTAAGTAGCAATTTTGAAGTTATACTAGAAGACAATATTACTAAGAATTAGCACTTGTGCTGCTAATGTTTTGAAGTATCTAGGACAATGCTTAAAATAAACTAGAATATTCAACCATTTGGAGTTAACATATGGGATTTTATAACAATTTGGAAATTGTCTTCAAATTAGAATAAAAATGGAGATGATTTATTCCTGCTCTTGGAAGTGGAATGGAATAACACCATTTCTACTGTTAAGGGAAAAATGAGATAACCATAAATGTCAGAAGACAGGAAAATAAAGTTTCCAGAAGGTGATTATCAAGTTACAATAAATATTGAAAAAACTTTATCCTGTTGTTAAATGGTTCAAGAAGAATTAGCAACCAAAAACTGAGCCAAAAGACTGGTAAACAGTTCTGTTAAGTGTATATTTTAATTAACTATGTAAAAGATTAAATTAAGGAATTCCCAGGGAGACTGGAAACCTTGGGAAATCATCTGAAAATTTTCTGAATCTCAAATGCTACAACAACACTGCATACCTACTGGACAGGTAAGAAATGTACAATGACACTTTGACTTGTCCAGTTAATGAATTACCGCCTGTAATAAAAGGAATTACTTCCCCAAAATGTAAAAGAACCATGGAAAATTGCAAATGTGTAGTTTCAGGGTAGGCCAAACACCCCAATGCAACCAAATGGAGAGATAATACATAAAAATATGATTGTCCAGCAAAATGTATGTCTGGCAGATCATGTTCAGCAGATCAATGTCTGATTCAAAGAAAGCTGGCCCATTCCACATAAGAAGTATTTGTTTAACTCTCCCAAAGAGACCATGATTTTCTTTGACTCAGAGTCCTTTATGGACAAGAATCTTTGATCCTAGGATGCTACATTTCAGAATCCAATTATAAGCAGATTTGGGGAAAATACATTTCCCTGAACAGAGAATCCTAAGTCCCACCACAAAGACGATGTATGCACAATAAACAACACAAGGGAGGGTGAGAAATTCCACCTGCTTAAATATGCAGAAGATTTAGGAAATGAATGCTTATTGCTAAAAATTCCATAGGGAATTTCTGTGCTTCAAAGGAAGTCAGAATTTGGCCTTGGAGGGCATATATTTCTTTCTTAGAACACTGGAGTTCAGAGCTATCCATAAAAGCAGACTCTTGGTCTGGTAGGAACTCTTGATTGAAAAATAGCAAATGAATGAACTTAACAATTTCCATAGATACTATTAAGATAACCTGATTTCAAATAAATACCAAGAAACATTATACTAGAAGTAGGAAAGAATATGAACCTTAAAGTATCTTGTGTTTGTGGAAAATTCTCCTAAATTATAGGATTTGAATCTGACAGCACTGTAAATTAAACTGACTTGGTGCTGATTTTAAGTACATTCTTTCACCTGCAACTGTCAGCATTTTGTTCACAGTGGTCATATGACTTATGTAGCACTCAGCTCACTTCTCTTGGCTTGCTAAATCGTCTTTCTACTTAAAATAACTACATTTAAAACCTTTAGTTTTTGATGAGTTTAGATGAATTTAGTTTGATGAATACATAACTAAATCTCAGCTGTATCTTTGTGAAAGTTCGTTTCGTGATTAATTTTGACCTCCTTGCACCTTTAAGTGTTGGGGTGGGTGGGCTCTCCGGTTGGCTGAGTGAAGGGAACAGTGCTTTATGTTTGGTGCGGGAGAGGGAAGATTAAAACTGCTGCAAAATGGCACAGCATGGTCACTGACTCATCCCCTGGGAATGCAGAGTTTTAAAGGGGCAGCTTGGTGCCTAAAGCCTTCCTTTTTACATGGACCAAGACTGAAGCAGGACATACCCTTCCTCCCTTTTAGGTGGTAAAATACCAGGTTTGGTCAACACCTGCTGTGGGCACTACACTAGCTGCCCCTTTTTTAGGGGGGCTGGGAAGGAATTTTTCCCTTACAATCATATTGGTGTGGGTGCAGTTGTGGATTTTTTCGCCTTCTCCACAGCAGGTTTCAGGAAGGTCTCTGTTCGTGCATGGCATGACGGGTGATAGGCCATATATCACAACTCATTACTTAAGTGAAGGGAGGATGTCCAGTGCAGGTACTCCGTAGAAAAGGTATACAGTGACTGGATAAATGGCTTAGAAAAGGACTTAAAAAGAGGTGTTCATTAAAGTAATGAACGGGGGGCGGTTGGGGACTCCTATGATTGGTACGGTAGGGAGCCAACCCCTCATTCTTATAACCCACCTGAACCCTACTACGAGGGGTGTGTGTGTGGATGGTAAGGTCACAGGAATGGATTTTCTGGAGGGACCTGAATGGAAAAAGAGGGGGAGCTGGTAAAAGCCCCCCACCTAATTACGGAATTAACAGGCATCTAATAATAAAGTTGCCGCCTGACTAAACCCATGTCAAATGCCTCCTGTCCTTCTTTCGGCATAGACAGACAATGTTTTGTTGTCGTGTTTCAACTCAATATGTAACTTTAAGTGCTACTGAGCATTAGCAACTTTGTTAACTCAGTGTTCTTCTCTACCCTACATTTTATAATGCCAAGCCCCGCAGTCCTGCTGCATTTGCATGTGTGAATAACAATTACCTGCTGTGAGATAAGCATCCTTAGGTCTTTCTCCCTTATAGCATTACATTATATGTGAGTGATAAAAGCTATCTTCTAACTTCAAAACTTCACCTCAATCTTCACTGGTGTGTGTTATAAACTTTAACATACTTTGACATTGACTTTAATAGTGTTTTCAGACTACAGTTATCTACTGTGTTAACACTTTACACTCCAAAATAGCCTCATTTCCATTTTTGTGTGGAGTAACTTAAATTGTTACAGGTTTCCCTTTGTTTATTCCAGTTACTAAGAGCATTATGCTCTTTCATTATTTTTCTACATATTAATCTTGCTAGTGTTTATATAACTTATACATGTGTACTTTGTCTGTGATCATTTGTAGCCAAAAAGTCCATCTCTTATGCAAATTAACTGAAACACAAAAGTACCTCCCTCATATCTAACTTAACTTTTCTAACTTTTTCACCCTGCCTAGAATTCAAACTGCAACCTTATACAATACTTGCTTAAATTGCATTACTATCTTTCATTGTTTCCCCGAGTACATTAAAATATACATGGAATTACCTGCACTGTACAATTTTATCTGCCAGGTACTCCCAGATATTTAAGAATAAAGTTCTGGCCTGATTAAAACCATACAAGTGCCTACTGTCCTTTTTCCAGCATAGCTGGACAACAATCCAATGAACTATTGGATTGGTCGAGATTACCTCATAAGCCTATACTGGCATGAAACATTATTTAATAGAATTCCTAATAGGATGTAGGCCAGGGGTCTCAAACTCAAATGACCACGAGGGCCACATGAGGACTAGTACATTGGGCCGAGGGCTGCATTTACTGACACCTCCCCCCCGCCGCCCTCGGCCCCGCCCCCACTCCACCCCTTCCATGAGGCCCTGCCCCGCCTCTTCCCACCCCTTCCCTGCCCCCATTCCAACCCCTTCCCTGAAATCCCCACCCCAACTCTGCCCCCAGCCTGCCCCCAGGGGGCGCAGGAGGGGTGTGGGGTGTGGCGGGGGCTCAGGGCAGGGAGTTGGGGTGAGGAGTGTAGGAGGGGGTCAGGGTGCAGGGTGCGGCAGGAGGCTCAGGGCAGGGGGTTGGGGTGCAGGAGGGGTGTGGTGGGGGTTCAGGGCAGGGGGTCAGGGTGCAGGCTGCAGCAGGGGGCTCAGGGCAGGGGTGTGGGGTGCGGCGGGGGTTCAGGGCAGGGGGTCGGGTGCAGGAGAGGTGCAGCAGGGGGCTCAGGGCAGGGGTGTGGGGTGTGGCATGNGGGCAGGCAGCCGCTCTAGGTAAACGTTGGGGGAGGGCGGGGGGGCCGTGAGGAGCTCGTGGGCCGCATGAAATAACCCTGCGGGTCGCATGTTTGAGACCCCTGATGTAGGCTATGCTTCTTTTCAATGAGTTCTGTATGGAATGTCTCTTTCACTTTCAAGTTGGATTCATAGCATAAACAATTATTATTCTTAATGTTCTTAATAAGCATCTTACTCTTATTTTTTTAGGTTTTAATATTGTTTTTGAAGTCATTTTCTATTATGTCTTGACATATTTACTAGTAAATGCATTTAGAAGCTCAGGTTTTTTATCCAACTAGTGTAATTTTCATGAGGCAGAATAGTCAAGTGCTTGGAACAATGGAATGGGAATCAGAGAAATGAGTTTTAACCACGACCCATCACTCACTCAGTGTGTGACCTTGAGCAAATCATTACCTAATTGCCCAGATGTAAAATGGAATAGTAATGTAAACCCACCTTTGCAAAATACTGAGATCCTCAAATGAAAACAGATCTAACAAATGTAAAGGGTTATTATTATTATTTATAGCAACAAATGAAGACAGAATCATAATGTGCCAGTTAGAAGGAGGTTAAATTCAATGCCCTGGTTCTGTAATAGACAAACATGCTAGCAGACAAATTGCAAAATTAGGTGTGACTAAATAGTTGAAGAATAACAGATGTGTCCTCTGAAGATGTGGAAGATAACAAAAACGTTTCTGTAAGCCACTGACATAAGAAATAAGACTGTACATTATATTTGTAGAAGCCTTTTTTTTCTTTTTTTTTTCCCCCTGTAAGATCTTTTCACTAAATAAGATATTGACAACTGCTCTAAGTGCCATTTTCCTAGAAGAATATGGAATGAAAATAGGCACAGTACTTTTTCTCATTAGATCCTGGAGTGATGACACTGCGGTATAGTCCCCACAAGTACACTGGAGCATATTTGACCACAAAATAGAGAACACCTTTCTTCTGAAAGTACTATACTCACATTGTCATAGATAAACATATTTAAAAAAAAAATCAAAATAAAGCTGATGAAATAATTTCCATTATAATATATTTTCTAGAAAATACAAGAACACACTTTTGAAAAAAATCTTGCAAATAATGTTCTCATTTGTAATGTCCTGAACTACTAGGCTGCTCTCAGCCTTTGAGGCAACCCATCAACTAAGCAAAGACAACACAAAAAAAGTACACTAGGTTACAATCCTGAGTGCAGACATACACAAAAAGAAGAACCTTCCCTGAGAATGCTATGATTTCAGAATGAGTCTCATCTGCCCTGACTTACTGACCTAAGGGCCCCATCTCCAAGGTAAAATGTCAATGTAATTTATATATTTTATTTTGCTTGATTTTATTAAATATCTTACTAATGCATCAATTATTATAATAAATATGCACACTGTGCACATGTAAACCACATGCAATTTACAGTGGGTCTGTTTATAGATTTGTATATTTTAACATATGAACCCTAGGTCCGCAGTATATTACATACAGGTTAAATCATATGAAGGAGGTGGATTTTGTAGTATATAGCACTGTTTAAAAGTTAGAAAAATAATTCTTCATATAGCATAAAAATATTAATTAAAGAGGTAGGTTTCTTCCATGTGGGTTTACATGTCAGTTTTCATGATGGCTGTATTTGTTGAAACCTGAGATTATTATTTTCCATTTTGGAGAATAGTGTATAGCCACAATATTGCTAAAATGGCAGATGGGTCAGTTACTTCACAGGTCCAATTGGGCACAGTAGTGATGGTAAGGGTTGAGTCCTCCTTGCTTGTGCTTTGGTCACCACCACAATCAAGGAGAAGGAATGCTAAATAACCAGAGAGGTCCAACTGACCTACTTACACTTCCTTTACCAAAAGAGGATCATATGTACCTCCTACTTTATAACCAGAAGGGCCAGTGTGTCCACCTGACATGATAAAAACATGTTCTAATATTACTTCTATTATAGATAATAAACAGTGCACATTTCCTCAGAACAGGATACTAAAATGTCACGGAAAAAGAAGCACCTCTAAGCATAAAGAAACCAATAAATATAACTGAAACCTAAGGCTTCTGGGTTGAGAAAACACATTTTTTGCTTTTAAAAATTATTTCGCAACTCCAGATGACCCATGAAAATGAAATGGAATAAGCTGTTAGAAATCCTGTTGACATTATATCACAGAGAGATATGCCAACATGTTTAGATTAAGCACTTTTTTTTTCTTCCAAAGGGCAGCATCTTGCCCTAGGTATGGTGGAAATTCATCAGTGGTCAAAATATTATGTGACAATCATTAACACTCTCCTTCAAATTCTTCTGTATCATGGGAGCATCCATGTGTGGATGAAGGATACTTATACAGAAAAGATGCAAGAGACCTACAGAGTGTTCCTGAAGTCGCTTGAAACACCCGCTAGCTTGGAGATGGGTTTGTATAAAACTGAGAAACATGTGGTCCCATTGCACTGGACCAAATGTACAACTGCTAACATTTTGTAACAAGAGAATCTGGAAGCCAGCAATCAAGTCATGCATGGTTTATTAGAGCTTCAAGAGAATTGAAAGAGTTCATCCAAGAATATTCAAGAATATATAAGAACAGGTAAGACATTATGCTTTAAACGCTTCATCTTCTTGATAAGACGGCACCTAAGTTACTGAGCAGTAGCTTGTGTAAGCTACCTTTACAATTCAGTAGTCCTCAGAATGTTGCTCAATTCAGTTTTGTCTAATGTTTGTTTTTTGATCCAAGGACCTAAAACCTGTAAACAATGAGATGTCAATTTGAGTTTTATATAATTATACTAGTTTAAAGAAAAATGAACTGACTACAACCATGATTTAACATTTTATTGTAATGTAACAAATATCAAAGTAAATGTGTATTCAAAGTATATTTTCCAAAACACATCATAAATGCAACTATACCTGACCACTGTTGATCAAATCTATACTTATTTGTAGCTGTAACTTTCCACGCACTACAAAGGAAGCAATATGTGATTAATCTCATTTTTTTCTTAATAAAACAGAGAAACACATAAAAAATGGAAAAATAATGGACTTTTAATATTTTCAGAACTATCTCTTTGTTATATGTTTCCTATTTGAAGTATTCTGTAGATCTCAACTCTATCAGTGATACACCTAAGGGCAAGTCCAAAGCCACAGTAGCTGTGCTGGGCAGGAGTCAAATCAGTTCAAGAATGTTCTTGGTTCTCTTATTCCCTGTCCCGGTGGAGGTCAGGCATATTGTGGAGATGACACACTTAGGCCTTAGGGGAGGAGATGGTTACTTGCTACACAAATGCTTCTTGACAGAGTGGGACTAGATTCAGACCCTAAAGAGGCAACTTGTCTGTCCTATTCTTTCTGCTGAAGGAAAATAGAAGAGATTGTGATTCTCATAAGAGAAAACATTTTTGGAAGACAAAATTTAGCACGGATGCCGAGAAGCTATGGTGTTTCAGAGAAATAATATCCAAATACAGGTATAAAAATTCAGAAAGGTTTAGTGTAAATTAATTTTGTTTCACTGGCTAAAATGAACGGAAATATGGAAGATAACCCAAAGACATTTTGTCATTAGTAAAACTGGAGACAGAACAAATTAAATACCATACATGTTATTTCTTGAAACCAAACAGATTGGGTTTACTAATTGGTAATAGGTAAGAAGGGGGAAAAAAAATCACATGTAGTTCAGTAAGCTGTCCTTTCCTGAACCTAAAAAAAGTATGAAGTGGCCTATTAAGTACTTCAGTTTTTTATATCTAGTATTGCACCACATATTCTTTTATCAACTTACAGAAAAAAGTTGCATATCCTGGAGTGAAGAGGGCACTGTGGGATTAGACACATATAATTACAAACAAAAAACTGAGAGCACAAATGCATACCTAATTTGCACATGCAATTAACATGCCTGGCACACCCATTTTTGTAACTGCCTGTGCAAACAGCCAGTAAGATTTGTAATTAGTTGTTTGTACAATCATTTGCCTACTTTGCACATGTAACTTGGCCAACAACATGGACAAATCAGGCATACTGTATACACCTAATCTTGAAAATCAGGCCCAAAATCTTAAAGAGGAAAAAAAACAAAGAAAGCAGTGATCAGGAAAATAAAAGTTTTGAATTCTGAACCATGAACATATGTGCTTCTTAGATCATCTTTCTAATCTACCATAACACAAGCAACAGGTATGAAACATATCTTGACGATATGTCCCAGCAATACTGTAGTAGACAAACAGTTACACAACTATTTCAGCAAGATCTCAAACCAGATGGGCTATGTCTCAGACATATACACAGTAAAGTTTAGATTTTTAAAGACAGGTGGCCAAATTGCAAATATATATTTGTGTGCACCTAATTTTGAAATCTGGTCCCAAATATTCCAGTTTATACACCCTATTTCAGGAAAGGAAGGAAAAAGTTCCATATGTCTAGTGTCAGTGCTGAAGCATAAACATTTTGCAAAGGGGTGCAAGTCATGTTTCAGAAGAAACAGCAGCACATTGATACTTTGTGTTTTTAGTTGTTGTTTGTTTTTTTTACAGAGGCTCAAACAGTGTATCTTCCTTCAAACATAAAACTACTGCTGTAATTTATTTAGCCTCTCTTGTGACCAGAATGGGCTTTTAATAACTTGTTCAAAGACATGAGAAAAGAAGATTTTCTCCAATGTTGTTCAAAGGTATGACTATATTTCTCAGGTTAGCAGCTAGCAATTTTATTATGATGTAATGAATCTTCCATTGATGGACAGTACCCACTGACACTGCTCAAAGCAACAGCAGAAACAGTAGCATAAGTCCATCCTGCCTCTTGTGTTGCTGGGGAAGGGGACCCTCCTGAACAGCTGCTGTTACATGGGAGCAGGTTGGGCCAGGTCTGTTTCCAGTTTCCACGTAGGGTAGACTGATCGGCAGGAGCTTGGTCGTTTCACACAGGGATGAACATGTTCAATTGAATGAGGGCAATATGCCATGGACATTTAGGGAAAATCAGATGAACTTCCACTGAGCATACTAAGAGGGACAAAATCCACACCGTGCATTCATATTATTTACTGCCACTGCCCAGTATGCCTGCAGGAGCTTGTTAGCAACATCCCATATAAAAACAAGTGGAGACAGATACAGAGAGAGAGCACCAATATAACTAGTAGAAGGATAACAGCTATCACCAGACACCATGATGGAAGACACACCGATGTATTTGGAACAATAGTTATATCTGTGTGAGTTTTCTTGCTATGTACATCAAGTAACCCATGAACATTGTTCTATTTATAAGTTGTATATATACCTATATATAATGTATACCACATTTCTTCCTTTTCTATTATTCAACACCATGTTCTGTCTTTGAGTTAATTTACTTGTCAATTTGCTCCAAAACGGAGGGTAATAAACTAGTCCCACAGGGTTGTACGTACTAACCTATACTTCCACTACAACAGGATACTCTTCTAATTCAGATTTGAACAAGGAACTGCAATCTATATAAATGTGACAGTAATCCCAGAATAAATTTAAGGGGAAGAAGATTTAATCTAAACAAATGTTAAACAATAAAAATGTGTAAAACGACTGTGACATAAAAGATAAGTATATGGGAGACCATAGGTCAAAGAACAACAACAGAGAGAAGAACCTGGGGTAATGGTGGATAAATCGGGTGTGAGCTCAGATGATGCAGGTACAAAAAAAGACAATGCTCATTCAGGAAAAAGACTAGTGAGGTGATAATACTTTGCTATAGCTCAGCTGGAAGAAGGAATACAAATTTTGGGCACATTATAAAAATGACATCAATAAATTAGGAGGGCATTACACAAAAGGTTACAAAATGACTAATGGAAGATGTGAATTATGAGAAAAGATTGGAGAAACTTAGTCCAATGTCCTGCAAACACTTATGCACATGAGGAACTTCATGCATATGAGTAGTTACATAGAACTCAGTGGTACTTCTCACATACATGTTTGCAGGACTTTGGACTAAGTGAGTATATTTTGGAGAAAAAGTAGAATAAAACTGCCCACAAATATTTGAGAGATAATAGTATAAAGGAGACAAGGGATTATTTACAGTGGTTGAGAAAAACATCAATAAGGAACAATGGTCTCAAACTACAGAGAAAATTTAGCGTAGACGTTACTTAAACATTCTGAACAGTAATCTATATATTTTCTCCCTTTACAAAGCAGTCTTATAGACCTTAATATAGAATGATATCCTGATATCCTTTCTATAACATTTTAAAAACCATATAGAATTCTATAGAGAAGGAATTTCTTAGTATGATTTAAAAATTCTACTCTGAGGATATTATTCCCTATTATATTCTATAAATTTTGAAGGCAGTATCTTCGGAACTCTAGCTAATTTATACAAAACACTATTTGTGTAATTCCTACTGGGGGAAGATCTTCAGATGCTTTAAACTGTCATAGCTCCATTGATTTAAAAAGAGCTATGACAATTTACACTATCTACAGATCTGCCCCCATAAGGGTAATTCCAGCCAAAACACTAAACAGAAGTGCTAACGTTCCATGAGAAAGCTGGAAGCAGGATATTATTATTTTCTAAACACTGTCAGTGTACTGTTCAAAACATACAGGAAGATAAAGTTTCTCCAAACTTAAATTAAAAATGTTGGCCCATATTCATAAAAACAATTTACACTTAACTTCAAGCATGTGCTTTGGGATGTAAGGACATGCTTAAGTGCTTTCCTGAACAGGGATACATTTCTGAATCAGGGCATAAACTAGACAGACAATACAGTACAGTAAAATATAATACTGGGTGACCAGAGGGTAAAAATAAAAATATAGACATTTAATAAATATACGTAGGATTAATTTGTGGCTTCCACTATCTTGCACAACATGGAAAGTTAAATAAATTTTGGTTAATCAAAGTTTAAGTGAAAGAATCAGGCAATTTGTATTTAGATGTGATCTTCAGATGAAAAAAAAAATTGCTTCTGCATTCCTTGAAAATATTTAGTTTGTAGGGCACTTTGCTACATTTAAATAACTCATCTCAATACTAACTATAACTATGGTGTGTAATTTCGTATTCTTACCATTGATTAAACACACTATTTAAGCATGTTATTTACACTAATTGCACTTTCTTATCAGGACATTTTTCCGCATCATAATTATGGATTATATAGATTAACATATATTTTCTGCATTCCCAACCAACTAAACATATTACATGTAGATTCAATACAACAGATGGGCAATATTTCAGCAAACTATTCTATTTACTACAAAAGGACAGAGCAATTTTAAAAAGCAAGATATTTAAGTCTTTTTTATTTCAACACTTACACTTATCACATTTTCTATGCTGTAAACCCCTTTGATGTGTTAGTGTCAATTTCAGGTGACCTCCTCTAGTAGTAAGATAGTCTACTGACAAATATATTTCTTACTTGTTGTCAAGGTGTCACCCCCACTCTGAACTTTAGGGTACAGATGTGGGGACCTGCATGAGATAACCCCTAAACTTATTTACCAACTTGGATCTAGTAGCTGCCACCACCAAATAGTTTAAACAAACATTTATGGGAGAGTCATTTGGAAACTCTATCTTCTCCCCAAATATTTCCCCAGTCTTTATCCCCCTTTTCCTGGCAGGATTGAGACTGATTCGCCTCCCACCAATTCCTGGTGAGCCCAGATCCAAAAAACCCTTGGATCTTAAAACAAGGAAAACTCAATCAGGTTCTTAAAAAGAAGACCTTTAATTAAAGAAAAAGAGTGAAAGGAATACCTCTATGAGTTTAGCATGCAAGCCACTCTCACAGACAACAGATTCAAAACACAAAGGATGTCCCTCTGGGCAAAACCTAGTTACACAAAGAAACCCAATTTGATTCTCCCTCTATGCAAAAAGAAGTCACAAAAGAAAATAAACATAATCTAATACATTCCTTCTCTAAACACTTACTACTTTTAAGAAATGTTAGATGGCTGATTCCTGTATCCTTCACTCCGGCACAAACTTTTCTGAACAGACAAAAGACTGATTTCCCTCCTCTCTCTTTTAAAACATCTTTCCCCCCCATTGGTTCCTGTGGTCAGGTGTCAGCTAGGCTATGTGAACTTCTTAACCCTTTACAGGTAAAAGAGGAATTAACCCTTAACTGTCTGTTTATGACACTTGTACTTGTTAATCACAGTGTAATAAAATCCAGGGCCACCCAAAAACTTCCTGGTTGTCACTATGTTGCATACTGTGGTCACTGAAATGTCACAGACACAACAGCAAACAGATCACAATTTCTACTGAATTGTTTGTTCAAAAGTGTTTGATGAAAAGTTTTAGGTGCATGTATTTCAGCCTATGGATTGTTCAAAAATATTTTTGTATTCATTATTTTAATTCTGAACTGTATTGATTGGGTACATATGTCACACGGTATGTTTTTTTTTATTATTTCTGACTCAATTAGTGTAATTTATAATCTGGTTTCTGGTGGGAAATACTGATGATCAGAAATATAAAATCCCTTTCAGCAAATATCATACAATATTCACTTAAAATTCACTGGTTCCATGAATAATTTTGCAAGTACACTTTCTTACTATAGTATTCATGGAAGGTGAATACAAAAGCAGTACAAATACAGTAACAGAAAATTGGTTTAATAAGCTGGGAAAAAATGAGTCTATTCCTCCAGTATTCAGACAGCTCGTTTTAGCCTGTAACTACAACGAACAGTTCTGAATCCACCCAGTAGTACACATACTCAGCAGCTAGTAAATGGCAACAGAAACAAAAATCAATAAAACATTAATTAGGGATGGTATGAAGGACTGAAGGGAGTGAACAGGTGAGCCTGCATTCTGATCACTCACACACCAATAAGTTCCCCAGAGAAAGCTGATAGAGGTAATTAGAGAAGCAGGCTGGGTGGGATAAAGAGCCAATTAGACCATCAGCCTAAATCTGACAAAGAGGCAAAGGAAGGAAGTGTTTGCGGGAGAGGAACAGGGCTAGTTGAGACCAGCCACACAGGCTTCAGGGAAGGGAGACTTCTGTTCTCCCCAGTCCTGACAAGAGAGCCAAAAGCACAGAGGGGAACAGAAAAGCTGTGAAATCTGGTCTCCCCCATGTACTTTTACCCTATACTAAAGGGTAAAAGTATACAGAAGTACACGGGATTTCTCAAACTGAAAGTCCAAACCCAAAAGGTGGTGGGAAGCCTATTGTAAGAGGGATCGTGATATTGACACCCTTATTTCTGCACTGCCTTCAAAGATAAGCGGCCGGAGAGCAGCGGCTGCTGACTGGGCTCCCAGCTTGGAAGGCATCGCTGCCACCAGCAGCAGTGCAAAAGTAAGGATGGTATGGTATTTGGTAATAGCGAAATTTGCCGTTTATGCTATGATCATCCTATGAAAAATGTGTATCCCATATTTCTTCCTTTTCTGCTATGTGTAATTTCTCTGCGATTTAAGTAGACACCTAGATATCATAAATAGACGGTTGCACAGGGACTGTCACGGTGTTGGTAGAGGGAACTCAGAAACAAATGGCACTGTGAATGCACAACTAGTGGAGTCTGTGCAGTTTGTGTGGTAAGAAGACGGGGGCAAAGAAATGCCCATTTACAAACGAGTAGTCATTTAGCCTATGCTGGTGACACTTTATAACCAGTACAGCATAGTTAACTGAACATGTAAATCCCTCCATCCCCAAGCACATTAAGTGGCTTCTACAGAAACAAAAAATGGAGATGGCTCAACTGAAAAGTATAGGAAAGGTAATGAGGAGAAAAAAGGTAGGAAGTAATGGATCTCTACCAAGACGCTCCAGATCGATCAGAAACAGCACCACAGCCTCCCTGATATGGAGACGAGCAAGAGCTTTTTACAACCATACTACAAGAGGAGGATGATACAACAACAAATACTTTAGGGAATCCAAAATAGAGACACAAGTGCTGAAGCAATTACAAGGAATGTCAACTGCTGTCAAAGCAGGCATCACTATTTTTCAGAAAGTTTAACAGAGTCTGAAATCTGATTAGCTAAAAAACTATGAGACCACAACTGCCTTAAAAATGAGTAAAAGAAATGAAGTAGCTGGAGCAAAACCCCAGATGTTTCAAAAATGACTGTACACCAGAAAGAAGGGAAAATAAGAAACTTAAGTTGAAAGTCTGACTCCACTGAAGTAAATGACAAAACTCCCATTGATTTAAATGGGGCCAGGTTTTCACCCATAGGTTTTCTGTTACATGAAGTAATTGCAATAGTGGACACTACACCATATTGCAAAGTAGAGAGAATACAGAGAAGTTTGCATCCTAAGCCAAAAACAAGAGATATCATATAGCTATTGTAAAATTTGTGAAGTTTAAGTATAGAGAGAAATTATTAAAACTGGTACTCAAAATAGTATGGCATACAAAATAAATTGTCTTTGAGTCCTTCCTCATGTGAGGAAAGAGATAAGAAAGATTGTATGTGTGGCCCCACTGTGCATTTCCATTCCTTAACATATCTATATTTCTTTAAAGTTTATTGTCTGGCTATGCTGAAAGAATGACAGGAGACATTAGATACGGGTTTAATCAGGCCGCAACTTTATTATTGACAGATGTCTGAGACTAACCCGGCAGATAAAATGTGTGCAGTGCAGGTGCAAAATTTATGTCCCTCCAGCAGATTCAGTGCCGGGACCTTACCAATTCCAGGGGGGTGGGGGGCTTCCATGTTCCCCCCCGCCCTTTTCGTCCAGGTCCCTCCAGCAATTCCCTTGCCGGGACCTTACCGACTACGCCCCCTTGGGTGTGTGTGTGTGGGAGGGGGGTTAAGGTGGACTATAATGGGGGGGTTGGCTTCCTGCTGTACTAGTCATAGGAGTCCCCAATTGCCCCCGGTTTGTTCAATTACCAAGCACCTCTCCTTAATTCCTTCTCCAAGCCATTTTTTCGTTCTTTTGTTCTTTAATTTATGGAGTACCTGCACTGAACATCCGCTATACACTTAAATAAAGAGTTGTGACATATGGCCTACTGCCCGTCATGCTATGCATGAACCAAGCCTACCTGAACCTGCTGCGAGGAAGGCGGAAAAAAACCCACTGCACCTGGCCAATATGGTGGTAAGGGAAAAATTCCTTCCCAGCCCCCCTTAGTGGGGTGGCTGGTGTAATGCCCACAGCAGATATAGCTAAACACCCGGCATATTTGTGATGTAATTAGGGTGGGAGGATGGGTGCTGCCCAACCTGTTCGGAGTAAAGAAAGGAGGGGCCAGGCCCAACTGACCTTTTTTAAACCCCACATTCCTATGTGGTGATCATGGTGACTGCTCTTTCCAGCAGCTTTACGTCTTCCCTCCTCCCCCAAGCCAGAAAGCATTGCCTTCTTCTCCCGGCCAGCCAGACAAACTCCTCCCTGCTTAAGTTACATGCCAATTTAGTGACAGTTTGGACATTTGAATTGAAATTGAAACATTAATACACATTTTAAAAGCATATACAGTGTATGATAAAATATGTGTATCTGAAAAAGTATAATAGATTTGAAAAGTATGAACATAGACTAGCTTCCTTATAGAGCTGTTGTTTTTTATGACAATGTCAGTGCATTCATTTTGGTGATGTTGGTAATAATTTCAAATGATGATTTGTAAGCAAAGTCTAAATGAGCTCTCCCTGACAGCTAGTGATGAGCTGGGGCTGGGGGGAAAGGCTTCAGGACCAGATTGTACTTACATTCACACCTAATCTACCTAAGTATCCAGCAAACAGAGCTGTGTTGCCCAAGTGATAGATTTTGGCTGGGGTTGGGTTACAAATCACTTGAATGCGGGGAGGGGAAGGGGGGAGGCGGGGAATGAAATGTTGTTGTTCTTATTGTATGAGTAAAGGGCAGTTGAACTGTATGTAGCCTGTGCTGATTGAGGGCATCGAGAGAGGGTGGGGACCTAAAGACAGAGCTGATTAGGCTCCATAGATAGTTTTTTGTTCTGTTAGGTGACCACTGCAGCTGAAATCACTGATAATCAGGTTTAAGTGCTTAGTCCTGATGTGGGGACAGTGTTTCTGTGGAAGAGACGGCCCAGACTGCACTAGCAGCGAGGTTCCCCCACTGAGAGCTCAGTTGAAATCACAGAGCTGGGTGGAACCTCAAGAGACCAACTCGCAGAGGTCACAGTGGCAGGTGGCAGCAGAAGGTGACTGCACAGGGCCATTGGCAACAGAGTGGTGGAGTGAACGGTGGCACAACGAACAGCAGTGGCCAGAGCGAACAGTGAGCAGCTGGAGGAACGAGCAAGGTGCCTTCTTGCCCCGCACCTGGGAGGTGTACTCACGTGAAAGCATCTCTGAACTCTGAGTCTCCGCTGACCAAGGACAACACCAGTGAGTTGGGTGCGGTGGAGGGAAAAGTGAGGGGCACGTTAAATAAACATTTGTTTGTTGGACTATATTTTAAAGTGACTTTGCTCCAGAATGCTAGATTTGTGACTGGGAATGGAAACTTATATAAATATGTTTCCTAGTAGGCCAAGATTTTTAAAATGCATTATTTGCCAAGGTTATCATCTCACATCGTTGCTATCTTGAGAGGTCATTATGTTGGAGTTTCTGTACTAAACATTTTTATTATTATAATTATTTTTTTACATCAGAATGGTCATACTGGGTCAGACCAATGGTCCATATAGCCCAATATCATGTCTTCCGACAGTGGTCAAGGCCAAGTGCTTCAGAGGGAATGAACAGAACAGGTAATCATCAAGTGATCCATCCCCTGTTGCCCATTCCCAGCTTCTGGCAAACAGGCTAGGGACACTCAGAGCATGGTGTTGCATGATCCCGCCCTATCTTGGCTAATAGCCACTGATGGACCTATTCTCCAGGAATTTATCTAGTTCTTTTTTTAATCCTGTTATAGTTTTGGTCTTCACAGCATCCCCTGCAAAGAGTTCCACCGGTTGACTTTATGTTGTGTGAAGACTTGTACTTTCTTTTGTTTTTTTAAAACCTGCTGCCTATTAATTTCATTGGGTGACTGCTAGTTCTTGTGTTATGTGAAGGCTTAAATAACATTTCCTTATTCACTTTCTTCACACCAGTCAAGATTTTATAGACCTCTATCATATCCCCACTTAGTCGTCTCTTTTCTAAGCTGAAAATTCCCAGTCATTTTAATTTCTCCTCCTGTTTCATACCCCTAATCATTTTAGTTGCCCATCTCTGTACCTTTTCTAATTCCAATACATCTTTTTTGGGATGGGGTGACCAGATCTGCACACATTATTCAAGGTATGTACATACCATGGATTTATATAGAGGTAATATGATATTTTCTATTTTATTATCTATCCCTTTCTTAATGATTCCCAACATTCTGTTTGCTTTTTTCACTGCCGCTGCACATTGAGTGGATGTTTTCAGAGAACTATCCACAATAACTCCAAGATCTCTTTCTTGAGTGTTAACAGCTAATTCAGACTCCATCATTTTGTATGTATAGTTTAGATTGTTTTCCAATGTGCATTACTTTGCATTTATCAACATTGAATTTCATCTGCCATTTTGTTGCCCAGTCACCCAGTTTTGTGAGATCCCTTTGTAACTCTTTTATGAATATGTTGAACAGTAATGGTCCCAGTACCGACACCTCAGGGATACCACTATTTATCTCTCTCCATTCTGAAAACTGATAATTTATTCCTACCCTTTGTTTCCCATCTTTTAACCAGTTACTGATCCATGAGAGGATTTCCCTCTTATCCCATGATGGCTTACTTTTCAAAAGTCAATTTAAATTAAATACATTTAAAAAAAAAAAGTATATATTTTTTAGAAATCTAGACCTGTTATGTGTTTTAGTATAACTTGCATTATCCTTATGTTAAATTTGCATTATCCTAACAAAACATTTACTTTATTCATATCTCTTTTATATATTTCATCGGCCCTGACACACACACCCTGTAAATTCGAACACGCCCCCCCTAATTTAAATTCCTGGGGAAACCACTGCTGCTATACCATTCTCAGTATTGCTACCTCCATGCATTCAAAAATCATGAGTCAGCCACCAAAAATCGTGAGATTGACTTAAACATCTTGAAGGCTTTTAGTTTTAAATAACTTTTGTATGTTTGTTTTGTGGAAGGTGAGTGCGAGGTAGGATTTTATTTGCCTTCTGGCTTTTGATCCTTTAAGATTCATGTTTTAACTTTTCTCTGCAGACATAAAAACTAGAAACTAATTTTGTTTAATTCAGAGCTGACCGTCTCATTTAATGAACTGATGCCAGCAGTTAGAGCTTTGAGAAAAATCCCAAATACAGTTATCACAAGACTTGGAATAAAGTTGTGAGAATACAGTTGGCAATGGGAACACTGCATTATTTTCATTGCCCTGTGCATGTACACACACACACACACGTTTCATCCTCCCTCTTGCACCACACAATCCCCCACAAACATGTCACTCTGTCCTTCCCTGCTTTCTCCCTTCCCCTGCCCGCTTTGTTTCACCCTCCCACCTTCTCTGTAGGGATAGAATGGAGCAATCAAGGGTTCAAGAGGAACCCCCATCCTACCAGTTTTTCCCCCCTTGAGCCCTAGGCTGCCCAGCCTGTACCCCTTTGTGTCTCTGTTCTCCCATCCTCATCCTTTCACCTGCAGCAAAGCTCTGAGGCGGCGGCCAACTGCTGCCTTCTCCTGCTCCTTCTCCTCCTGATGCCTCACTGGCAGGCTAACAGAAGTGGGAGCACTGACAGGGGAGATGAGACAGTTTTCCTGCCTTCAGTGCCAGCACCACAGCAGCCCCCCACTAGCCAGGTGCAGTCACTGCATTCCAGCAGCCTGTTGAGTGCATGAGAGAGACTTTAGTTTGAGCTAAAACAGGGACAAAGGTAATTTATAAAAAAATCCCAGTAAATGATTTGCAATTCTAAACTGAGTTGCCTACTTGGGTTAAAACAGCAGTGAGGCTAGCCAACTCAGTGTTTAATTCTGGTTAGCGGCTCGAGCTCAACCCTATAGGCTTTATCATAGGCTAATAATCTGAGTTAAAATCTGAGTTGCTGTGTCTTCACTGCTATTTCAATCTAAGTTAGCTTACCCATGTTAAGAACACAATTTATTTTTGCAGTGAAGACATATCCATAGTTCAAAAAAGCCTGTTCTAGATATCTGCTGATGAAGAAAATTATATGCAGTGATGTGTGCCTGAATCTGCAGAGAGACTAAAGCAAATGTTCTGAAAAGTGGGAGCAGTGACAGTTCAACTCAATGGGGTGTTAACAATGATAATATACTGATGGCATTAATTATAATAAAAATAATGATGGCATAATTATTTCACTGCCGATCTGAGCCAATCCTGCACAGACCAGAATGGCCATAGTGTGGGGGCAGGGAATCAGGGTCCCATGTCGGAGGTACATAGGGTCCCGGATTGCTTTAATCATGGTATGAAGAACAGAGGAGTCCAGTTATTTCAAACCATATGATTTTTTTTAATTATTAATCATGTTTATAACAGTAGTGCCCGGGCCAACCAAAATTGGGGGGCCCATTGTGCTAGATACTGTATAAATACAGAGTACCAGACAGTCCCTACCCCAAAGAGCTGACAAGCAGTGTGAACAATGTGATAGCAGCAAATGTCATGTTCATTCCACATTTTTTCTTCAAATATGATTTACTTAGAAGGGGATAAACTAAATAGAAAGAAAAGGCAGGAAGCAAGTGGGGCCAGGGCCTGGGCAGGTATCGAATGAAGGTGAGGTGAAAAGACTGTGAAGGATCAAACAACCAATCAGCACAGGGCAGAGAAAGTCCAGTCAAAAATTGTATAAGGTAGAGTGTTAACACACCTCCATCACATCTAATTGCAATTCTGAAATGATACTATGTGAGAGATAAAAACAAAATTAAAGCCCTTCTTGTATTCTGATTTCGGGTCAGTGCTTCATGCTTGTAGCATGATGTGATATTTTGTTTCCAGCTATATTTTGTTTTTAGCTATATGTATCTATCGAATATACTTATAGGACCCTCAAAATAGCCTCAACACCCCTGTGAGATAGGGATGGTGAACTGCAGGACAGAGAGTCTAAATGACACATGACCACAGTCACACAAGAAGTCTGTGGCTGAGTAGAGAATTGAACCCGAGTCCTAGGCTAGTGCCCTAACTACTGGGTATCCTTCCTCTCTCTATAGAGAGAGAGATATACAGTTCTGAGCTTATTTGACCACACATGCCATTAAGTGCTGTATTGTCTAAGGCTTAATAGAGTTGTATTGAAAATAAATATAATACAAATACAATATGAGTGGTGTGTTTAAATTAATGTGTTCTATGCTGGTTACAATAATTTCACACTTCTGAATTCTGAAACTATCTATTGTACAACTAAATCCCAGTAATAATATGTATTTATACCTGCTCCTGTATTTTTCACTTCATGCATCTGATGAAGTGGGCTCTAGCCCACGAAAGCTTATGCCCAAATAAATCTGTTAGTCTCTAAGGTGCCACAAGGACTCCTCGTTGTTTTAACAAACAAAAAGATTATTTACCCTCTCCAAACATGTATTACTTTTTAATGACAGACTACTAAACAATTCTTTACACACAAAAATATAGCCACTAGATATAATCAACAGAGAGTCCTGTGGCACTTTTAAGACTAACAGATGCATTGGAGCATAAGCTCTCGTGGGTGAATACCCACTTCGTCAGATGCATGTAATGGAAATTTCCAGAGGCAGGTATAAATATGCAGGCAAGAATCAGTCTGGAGATAACGAGGTTAGTTCAATCAGGGAGGGTGAGGTCCTCTGCTAGCAGATGAGGTGTGCACACCAAGGGAGGAGAAACTGTTTTTGTAGTTGGCTAGCCATTCACAGTCTTTGTTTAATCCTGATCTGATGGTGTCAAATTTGCAAATGAACTGAAGCTCAGCAGCTTCTCTTTGGAGTCTGGTCCTGAAGTTCCACCACGATTTCAACAGCTTCCACCCCACCATCAACCTCAGCCTGGACCAATCTACACGGGAAGTCCACTTCCTAGACACCACAGTACAAATAAGTGATGGTCACGTTAACACCACCCTATACCGAAAACCCACTGACCGCTATGCCTACCTTCATGCCTCCAGCTTCCACCCCGGACACACCACACAATCCATCGTCTACAGCCAAGCGCTGAGGTACAACCGCATCTGCTCCAACCCCTCAGACAGAGACCAACACCTACAAGACCTTCACCAAGCATTCTCAAAACTACGATATCCGCACAAGGAAATAAGGAAACAAATCAACAGAGCCAGACGTGTACCCAGAGGCCTCCTGCTACAAGACATATAAAACAGAAAAAATGGCAAAATCTAAAAAAAAGACCTGTTATAAAGCCACCAGATAAATGTATTTTAAACAGTTACACTCAAAACCTCAAATGGGAATCCACAGTTATGTCTCAGAACAAAGACTACTCCTGGGCACTATCTACAAGAAACCAGGAGAATACAAACTCAGGCTACAGAAGTGTCCTTATGCAGCAAATTATTAGTAAGAGGTTTGCCAAAAAAATTAAAATCATTCTAGGAGACAGATACCTATGAAAATTGTTCTGTTCCTTTTGAATGACTATTCCTTCAATGGGGCTCCTTTTGGAGTGAGAGACTACTCAGTGTGAATAAGTGTAATTTTGGAGTATCCAGTGTGAATAGATGGGTCTATCCCTTCATGTTTGTAAAGTTGAGGTATGGAGTGTCTTATCATATATTTGCTCTATGATTGGGGCCCCTAGGCACTACCATAATACAAACAAACACAATTAATACTAAAGGTTACAGAATAAGCCAATATAGTCATTCCTCACACATTGATTGTGCTAAGTAAACACTCACATACATACTACAGCCTTGATTGCTGTTTCATCCCCACACCTAAGAGCTATTTCAAACGTGAGCATTTTATTAAAACCTTTCTCGGAATCCAACACACACACAGACAGCTTACACAAGCCCCGTTTGTGATGGAACACTAAACTCTTTTGTCATCATGCCCTGTCCTGCTAGGGTGATCAGACAGCAAGTGTGGGACAAATAGGGACGGGGTAGGGGGCAATAGGCACCTATATAAGAAAAAGTCCTGAATATTGTGACTGTCCCTTTAAAACCAGGACCTCTGGTCACCCTATGCTCTGCTCACCAGAACTATGTTCCTTTGACCCCTTCCAAATTTTAAAGAGATAGAACACAGTAAAGCAAAACAAAGGCATTCCATCCATGTCTTACACAAAATAGTTACATTTACATTAAAATACAGTAACACACATATAATAACTTATGTGTGCTACACCTTCCCCACATATAGGGAAGCAGGTAGATTCTAGGGGTGATTCATATCGTGGGGAGGAATAGCAGCATCTTCACTGCTGCTGTCCTTTGGGAATTCCACCAAAGGACAGCAGCTTTAATTTGCTCCACACAAATTCACCAGTGAAGGATGCCTAGGAATGCACAGACTCAACATATCCCCAGGCTGCCCTAAACACACCCTCCCTCCTATCCCAGTGCCATATGCTTTGGGGACCGCACTGTTAGGCTGGCCCCTGGAAAAGAAGGTGCTTCATCAAAACCTAACTCAACCCTAACTTACACCAACAAAATCAACAGAACCAGTTAAAATTGTTACACATATAAAATTAGGGAAGAAAGTAGCATAGAATCAATTTAGTGCTTGTCTACAAATGGAATTATTCCAGAATATCTCCATGTGTGGACCCTCTTATTCTGAAATAAGAATGTCCACACATGGAGTTATTCAGGTTTAGCTAGTATACTTTAAATTAACACCTTCCCTTAATCTGACTCAACTTTCAAATATAGACAAGCCATTAAAGTACAAATCAAATAATATTACTCTGTGTTTCACAGGGTTATCATGTGGCAAATTAAATATTATAGCAACAAACCAAGCCCAATAATTTACATGTATATGATACAATTCTAAAACAAGCAAACTTAACAAGACATCAGCATATACAGCGATGAACACATGAAAACCCAGTATTTGCAGTGCCAAATACTTTCTTGTGTAACAATTACCAGGTATAGGGACAATACAAAGTCTTGTTCTCAGGAACAGCTAAACCATTTTGGCTGAAATTTAAAAAACATCCTGAGGCTGAACATTTCAGCCCAAATGGTCAAAGTTTGGCAAAATCATATGCAACTGAAAACAGGGTCTTCTAATGGGAAGTGTCAGGCAACCTTAATAACAGGCAATGCTACCAGTCCCACCTAAATGTATTTTTCTTTACCCTGTTGTTGTATGGAATAAACACACAAAAATCAGTGGGGGGGGGAATGAAAGTGATTCTTCACTAAGTGGAAGTATAAAGAGGGGAACATTAAGGAAAAGTAGGGAGGTTATATTCCCTCTGTACATGACACTTCCGAAACCACAACTCAGAGAGGTGTGTCCAGGTCTGGTGTCCACATTTCAAAAAGGATGTTGAAAAACTGATGAGATTTCAGAGAAGTCACAATTATGATTTGAAGACTGGCAAACATGCCTTATAGTGAGAGACTTAAGAAGGTCAATCTATTTAACTAACTGAAAAGGAGGTTAAATGTTTAGTTGATCATAGTCTATAAAAACCCACATGGGATGAAGATATCTGACAGTATTGGGCTCTTTAATATAGCAAAGACCTAACAAGACCCAGTGGCTGGAAGTTGAAGCTATACAAATTCAAACAGGAAATAAGATGCAATTTTTAAACAGAAAGTAATTAGCGATTGGAACCAACCCAAGTGAGGTAGAAGATTCTCCATCACTTGCAATCTTTAATTTAGGATTTGATGCTTGTCTAAAAGGTAAACTACAAGTAATTGGACTTTTTATATGTCTATCAACTAACAAGGCATGGAATTACAGCAACAAATTGTTTCTTATTTCATCATTCGGTCTTGCTGTCATGTATTATTTTCATCACCTCTAATGCACCACATCTTAATGATTTCCTAAGCTGTAGCAGAGATGACATTGTAAGTAATAATATATCTGATACTGTAACCTGCATTGACTTAATTTTATCTTTATGCTTCCTCATCATGTCCTTTGTCTTAATAGTTAATGGTATGCCCTATTATTCAGAACTTCTACAAGACAGACTGTTTCTAGTGTTCAGATTAATTCACTATATTTTCTAGAGCTAACAATAGCAGTTCATATGCCTTTTAATTTGCATTGATGTGTAGTACTACACCTTTGCCTTCAGGTCGGTACTTAGACCTCTGGTTCACTATCCTGTATTCATATCAAACCAGTTGCAAACTATTTAAGTTTGCTGTTGATATAAAATTGAGGGAGAAAGGAACAAAAAGCAAACCTAAAGTACAGTTCAAATAATACTGCTGTGCCATTCCACAGGGCTGACATGTGGCAAATTAAATGTTATCATGACAAATTACAGCACCACATTCTAGCTACCAACATAATAAACAAAAGTACAAAAAGCATGACATTGAGACATAACTATAAGACTTTGAAGAAAAAACTGGACTAATAGTGATTTCTATGGCATTATTTGTTCAGAATTCAATAGAGTTCTAATATTTTTTGCTTATTACTAACTTACTGCCTGCTGTATAAAATGAATGGAGGTCCATAGTGTCAGAAGTTCCTTGTTGATAAAGCAAATTACTATTCTTAATCTAGATTGTGTTGTAGATACATAGCTCCCTGCCGCCCTTCCGCCCCCCCCCCCCGTATGTGCGCACACACACGTTTTTAGTATTTGGTCGTCTAATTTCCAAATTCTTAAGGCTGGCAAAGAAAGAAAGGCCAGCACTAATACAGGGAAAACAATATTCTTTTAACTTGTGGAACCTCCTCTGCTAACCGAGGGTGCTAATGCTAATACATACACCTAAATATATTTAAAACTAGCCTTATCTAGCCAAGTACTGCAGAAAATGCTGAAACCAGTGTTTAGGTCTGCAGGAAACTAAATGTCAGTTAATTGCCTGCCAGACTTGACTGCCACTTTGAACAAAATTTCACACTGGACCAGGATCCATTTATCTTCAGTCTTTTAGTTAGGGTAATAAATCTGGGCCTTTTGGAATAACATTGGATAGATTAAAGCCCTATGAGAAGTAATTCTGACAGTAGCATCTGGATCAATTGCATCTCAGCAGCTTCACAGGTGAGGATCACAACATCAGTGACACAAAACCAGCAACAAAATAAAAGAATACAGAAAAAAAATAAAGTTGGAAAGATCCAAATGGAGATGGACATATGTTAAAAACACAAACAACATGCATTATAACAAAGCAAAAGTAACAAATATATATGTGGACCCCCAATCCATTTTCATAGAGCTCCAACGACTCCAGTGAAGCTTCTTTGACAGCAGGGATCTAACCAGGTAGAGCAGCTTACAGGGTTGGGGGTCTTAGTAATCATGTACAATTACTATCTCCAATTTTTATAAGACAATTAAAAATATAAAACTGTTTCTGTTCCAAATATTTCGATGAGGAATTAGTGAAGTTGTAGTGTGTTCCCGAAGGAGAAGGGACATCACATTAATCAATGCATAGCACTGGGTTTATTTGAAAAAAATAACATAAAATTTGCCCTACCGGATGTGACCATGGGTACACTAAGTCTGTTATTCTAATGCTTCAGAGAAAGGTGAATCTCTCTTCCCCTCACTGGCCTGCCTCCACACCTGTCAATGCACTTTGCTAACTGTGTGATACCATGCGTGGGGGAGAATTTCTATCCTGAGTCCTCACACCTGTAGGTGAACAGTTTACGTTATGCCACATGGGATTTGATTACTCTTAATTTAGCTCAGCAAGCTCTGTGGAAGGCACCATCTGCTTATGATATAAAACCTTTCATTCATAACTCTCCATCTCTATATCTACAGCATGGGAGAAATTCCAGAAAAAGGAAATGCATAAGTTTAGTTTTAGTGGTATCCTAAACAAACCAGGGATTTATTTACCGTTCTGCCTTACCTTCCATATTTAGTTGAATCAGAAACATTTTCTGCAACTTCCAATAAACTGTCAAGGAACTTTTCTATGTATCTAGTTTGAGACTGAAAACTCATTTTTTTGCGGTTTAAGGTTTACCCACTTAGCAGGTCGGATTCTGGTTTAGTTGTTTGAATATTCTGCATCCATAGACTTAATTTTTTATTGCCTCTGACAAAGATTGTTTCTGTTTTGCTTTCAAGAAACAGCTGTCAGACATAAAAAAAGAAGAAACTGGTTGTCACCTATGCATGATAGTTCATGCGTACAACTGCAAACAAAACAAAGAGTAACTATTAAAGTAATGATGTCGGATTGGAGGGAGGTCTCAAGTCGGGTTCCACAGGGACCTCTTCTGGTATAGAGAGCATAATGATGTAGTTTGCAGGTGACACAAAGCTGGGGGCGGGGGGCGCAATACTTTGGAGTTTAGAACTAAAATTCAGAGGGATCTTGATAAATTGGAGAACTGGGCAATAGACAACAAAATGAAATTCAACAAACACAAATGAAAGGTGCTGCACTTAGGAAAGAAAAAAAACAAATAAACAAATACAAAATGGGGGAAATCTGGCTTGGCAACAGCACTGCTGAGAAGGATTTGGGAGTTGTGGTGGATCACAGCCTCAACATGAGTCAGCAATGTGATGCTGTTACAAAAAGAAAAGAAAAGAAAAAAGAAAATTCAATTGTAGGTTGCATTAACAGAGGCATAGCATGCAAGTCACAAGAGGTGATAGTACTGCTCTACTCAGTGCTGGTTTAGCCTCAGCTGGAGTACTGTGTCCAATTGTGGTCACCAATGTATAGACATTGAAAAGAATCCAGAGACAAGCAACAAAGGTGATCAAAGGGATGGAAAGCAAACCATATGAGCAGAGGCTGAAGGAACTGGGTATGTTTACTTTGGAAAAGAGGAGATTAAGGGCGGGATGTGATAGTGGTCTTCAGATACTTGAAAGGCTGCCATAAAAAAGATGGAGAAAAGTTTCTCTTCATAGGTGCTGGAATTAGGGCTCCTGGGGGTGCAGCAGCACCCCCTGGTTTTCCATCATATACAGAGTTTACAGTTTTGTTCAATGGCTCTCAGTGCCCCCACTATACAAATTGTTCCAGAACCGATATTTCTCTTTTGCCACAGAGGGCAGGACAAGAGGTAATGGGTTCAAACTACAGCATAGCAGATNTGAGGTGTGCACACCAAGGGAGGAGAAACTGTTTTTGTAGTTGGCTAGCCATTCACAGTCTTTGTTTAATCCTGATCTGATGGTGTCAAATTTGCAAATGAACTGAAGCTCAGCAGCTTCTCTTTGGAGTCTGGTCCTGAAGTTCCACCACGATTTCAACAGCTTCCACCCCACCATCAACCTCAGCCTGGACCAATCTACACGGGAAGTCCACTTCCTAGACACCACAGTACAAATAAGTGATGGTCACGTTAACACCACCCTATACCGAAAACCCACTGACCGCTATGCCTACCTTCATGCCTCCAGCTTCCACCCCGGACACACCACACAATCCATCGTCTACAGCCAAGCGCTGAGGTACAACCGCATCTGCTCCAACCCCTCAGACAGAGACCAACACCTACAAGACCTTCACCAAGCATTCTCAAAACTACGATATCCGCACAAGGAAATAAGGAAACAAATCAACAGAGCCAGACGTGTACCCAGAGGCCTCCTGCTACAAGACATATAAAACAGAAAAAATGGCAAAATCTAAAAAAAAGACCTGTTATAAAGCCACCAGATAAATGTATTTTAAACAGTTACACTCAAAACCTCAAATGGGAATCCACAGTTATGTCTCAGAACAAAGACTACTCCTGGGCACTATCTACAAGAAACCAGGAGAATACAAACTCAGGCTACAGAAGTGTCCTTATGCAGCAAATTATTAGTAAGAGGTTTGCCAAAAAAATTAAAATCATTCTAGGAGACAGATACCTATGAAAATTGTTCTGTTCCTTTTGAATGACTATTCCTTCAATGGGGCTCCTTTTGGAGTGAGAGACTACTCAGTGTGAATAAGTGTAATTTTGGAGTATCCAGTGTGAATAGATGGGTCTATCCCTTCATGTTTGTAAAGTTGAGGTATGGAGTGTCTTATCATATATTTGCTCTATGATTGGGGCCCCTAGGCACTACCATAATACAAACAAACACAATTAATACTAAAGGTTACAGAATAAGCCAATATAGTCATTCCTCACACATTGATTGTGCTAAGTAAACACTCACATACATACTACAGCCTTGATTGCTGTTTCATCCCCACACCTAAGAGCTATTTCAAACGTGAGCATTTTATTAAAACCTTTCTCGGAATCCAACACACACACAGACAGCTTACACAAGCCCCGTTTGTGATGGAACACTAAACTCTTTTGTCATCATGCCCTGTCCTGCTAGGGTGATCAGACAGCAAGTGTGGGACAAATAGGGACGGGGTAGGGGGCAATAGGCACCTATATAAGAAAAAGTCCTGAATATTGTGACTGTCCCTTTAAAACCAGGACCTCTGGTCACCCTATGCTCTGCTCACCAGAACTATGTTCCTTTGACCCCTTCCAAATTTTAAAGAGATAGAACACAGTAAAGCAAAACAAAGGCATTCCATCCATGTCTTACACAAAATAGTTACATTTACATTAAAATACAGTAACACACATATAATAACTTATGTGTGCTACACCTTCCCCACATATAGGGAAGCAGGTAGATTCTAGGGGTGATTCATATCGTGGGGAGGAATAGCAGCATCTTCACTGCTGCTGTCCTTTGGGAATTCCACCAAAGGACAGCAGCTTTAATTTGCTCCACACAAATTCACCAGTGAAGGATGCCTAGGAATGCACAGACTCAACATATCCCCAGGCTGCCCTAAACACACCCTCCCTCCTATCCCAGTGCCATATGCTTTGGGGACCGCACTGTTAGGCTGGCCCCTGGAAAAGAAGGTGCTTCATCAAAACCTAACTCAACCCTAACTTACACCAACAAAATCAACAGAACCAGTTAAAATTGTTACACATATAAAATTAGGGAAGAAAGTAGCATAGAATCAATTTAGTGCTTGTCTACAAATGGAATTATTCCAGAATATCTCCATGTGTGGACCCTCTTATTCTGAAATAAGAATGTCCACACATGGAGTTATTCAGGTTTAGCTAGTATACTTTAAATTAACACCTTCCCTTAATCTGACTCAACTTTCAAATATAGACAAGCCATTAAAGTACAAATCAAATAATATTACTCTGTGTTTCACAGGGTTATCATGTGGCAAATTAAATATTATAGCAACAAACCAAGCCCAATAATTTACATGTATATGATACAATTCTAAAACAAGCAAACTTAACAAGACATCAGCATATACAGCGATGAACACATGAAAACCCAGTATTTGCAGTGCCAAATACTTTCTTGTGTAACAATTACCAGGTATAGGGACAATACAAAGTCTTGTTCTCAGGAACAGCTAAACCATTTTGGCTGAAATTTAAAAAACATCCTGAGGCTGAACATTTCAGCCCAAATGGTCAAAGTTTGGCAAAATCATATGCAACTGAAAACAGGGTCTTCTAATGGGAAGTGTCAGGCAACCTTAATAACAGGCAATGCTACCAGTCCCACCTAAATGTATTTTTCTTTACCCTGTTGTTGTATGGAATAAACACACAAAAATCAGTGGGGGGGGGAATGAAAGTGATTCTTCACTAAGTGGAAGTATAAAGAGGGGAACATTAAGGAAAAGTAGGGAGGTTATATTCCCTCTGTACATGACACTTCCGAAACCACAACTCAGAGAGGTGTGTCCAGGTCTGGTGTCCACATTTCAAAAAGGATGTTGAAAAACTGATGAGATTTCAGAGAAGTCACAATTATGATTTGAAGACTGGCAAACATGCCTTATAGTGAGAGACTTAAGAAGGTCAATCTATTTAACTAACTGAAAAGGAGGTTAAATGTTTAGTTGATCATAGTCTATAAAAACCCACATGGGATGAAGATATCTGACAGTATTGGGCTCTTTAATATAGCAAAGACCTAACAAGACCCAGTGGCTGGAAGTTGAAGCTATACAAATTCAAACAGGAAATAAGATGCAATTTTTAAACAGAAAGTAATTAGCGATTGGAACCAACCCAAGTGAGGTAGAAGATTCTCCATCACTTGCAATCTTTAATTTAGGATTTGATGCTTGTCTAAAAGGTAAACTACAAGTAATTGGACTTTTTATATGTCTATCAACTAACAAGGCATGGAATTACAGCAACAAATTGTTTCTTATTTCATCATTCGGTCTTGCTGTCATGTATTATTTTCATCACCTCTAATGCACCACATCTTAATGATTTCCTAAGCTGTAGCAGAGATGACATTGTAAGTAATAATATATCTGATACTGTAACCTGCATTGACTTAATTTTATCTTTATGCTTCCTCATCATGTCCTTTGTCTTAATAGTTAATGGTATGCCCTATTATTCAGAACTTCTACAAGACAGACTGTTTCTAGTGTTCAGATTAATTCACTATATTTTCTAGAGCTAACAATAGCAGTTCATATGCCTTTTAATTTGCATTGATGTGTAGTACTACACCTTTGCCTTCAGGTCGGTACTTAGACCTCTGGTTCACTATCCTGTATTCATATCAAACCAGTTGCAAACTATTTAAGTTTGCTGTTGATATAAAATTGAGGGAGAAAGGAACAAAAAGCAAACCTAAAGTACAGTTCAAATAATACTGCTGTGCCATTCCACAGGGCTGACATGTGGCAAATTAAATGTTATCATGACAAATTACAGCACCACATTCTAGCTACCAACATAATAAACAAAAGTACAAAAAGCATGACATTGAGACATAACTATAAGACTTTGAAGAAAAAACTGGACTAATAGTGATTTCTATGGCATTATTTGTTCAGAATTCAATAGAGTTCTAATATTTTTTGCTTATTACTAACTTACTGCCTGCTGTATAAAATGAATGGAGGTCCATAGTGTCAGAAGTTCCTTGTTGATAAAGCAAATTACTATTCTTAATCTAGATTGTGTTGTAGATACATAGCTCCCTGCCGCCCTTCCGCCCCCCCCCCCCGTATGTGCGCACACACACGTTTTTAGTATTTGGTCGTCTAATTTCCAAATTCTTAAGGCTGGCAAAGAAAGAAAGGCCAGCACTAATACAGGGAAAACAATATTCTTTTAACTTGTGGAACCTCCTCTGCTAACCGAGGGTGCTAATGCTAATACATACACCTAAATATATTTAAAACTAGCCTTATCTAGCCAAGTACTGCAGAAAATGCTGAAACCAGTGTTTAGGTCTGCAGGAAACTAAATGTCAGTTAATTGCCTGCCAGACTTGACTGCCACTTTGAACAAAATTTCACACTGGACCAGGATCCATTTATCTTCAGTCTTTTAGTTAGGGTAATAAATCTGGGCCTTTTGGAATAACATTGGATAGATTAAAGCCCTATGAGAAGTAATTCTGACAGTAGCATCTGGATCAATTGCATCTCAGCAGCTTCACAGGTGAGGATCACAACATCAGTGACACAAAACCAGCAACAAAATAAAAGAATACAGAAAAAAAATAAAGTTGGAAAGATCCAAATGGAGATGGACATATGTTAAAAACACAAACAACATGCATTATAACAAAGCAAAAGTAACAAATATATATGTGGACCCCCAATCCATTTTCATAGAGCTCCAACGACTCCAGTGAAGCTTCTTTGACAGCAGGGATCTAACCAGGTAGAGCAGCTTACAGGGTTGGGGGTCTTAGTAATCATGTACAATTACTATCTCCAATTTTTATAAGACAATTAAAAATATAAAACTGTTTCTGTTCCAAATATTTCGATGAGGAATTAGTGAAGTTGTAGTGTGTTCCCGAAGGAGAAGGGACATCACATTAATCAATGCATAGCACTGGGTTTATTTGAAAAAAATAACATAAAATTTGCCCTACCGGATGTGACCATGGGTACACTAAGTCTGTTATTCTAATGCTTCAGAGAAAGGTGAATCTCTCTTCCCCTCACTGGCCTGCCTCCACACCTGTCAATGCACTTTGCTAACTGTGTGATACCATGCGTGGGGGAGAATTTCTATCCTGAGTCCTCACACCTGTAGGTGAACAGTTTACGTTATGCCACATGGGATTTGATTACTCTTAATTTAGCTCAGCAAGCTCTGTGGAAGGCACCATCTGCTTATGATATAAAACCTTTCATTCATAACTCTCCATCTCTATATCTACAGCATGGGAGAAATTCCAGAAAAAGGAAATGCATAAGTTTAGTTTTAGTGGTATCCTAAACAAACCAGGGATTTATTTACCGTTCTGCCTTACCTTCCATATTTAGTTGAATCAGAAACATTTTCTGCAACTTCCAATAAACTGTCAAGGAACTTTTCTATGTATCTAGTTTGAGACTGAAAACTCATTTTTTTGCGGTTTAAGGTTTACCCACTTAGCAGGTCGGATTCTGGTTTAGTTGTTTGAATATTCTGCATCCATAGACTTAATTTTTTATTGCCTCTGACAAAGATTGTTTCTGTTTTGCTTTCAAGAAACAGCTGTCAGACATAAAAAAAGAAGAAACTGGTTGTCACCTATGCATGATAGTTCATGCGTACAACTGCAAACAAAACAAAGAGTAACTATTAAAGTAATGATGTCGGATTGGAGGGAGGTCTCAAGTCGGGTTCCACAGGGACCTCTTCTGGTATAGAGAGCATAATGATGTAGTTTGCAGGTGACACAAAGCTGGGGGCGGGGGGCGCAATACTTTGGAGTTTAGAACTAAAATTCAGAGGGATCTTGATAAATTGGAGAACTGGGCAATAGACAACAAAATGAAATTCAACAAACACAAATGAAAGGTGCTGCACTTAGGAAAGAAAAAAAACAAATAAACAAATACAAAATGGGGGAAATCTGGCTTGGCAACAGCACTGCTGAGAAGGATTTGGGAGTTGTGGTGGATCACAGCCTCAACATGAGTCAGCAATGTGATGCTGTTACAAAAAGAAAAGAAAAGAAAAAAGAAAATTCAATTGTAGGTTGCATTAACAGAGGCATAGCATGCAAGTCACAAGAGGTGATAGTACTGCTCTACTCAGTGCTGGTTTAGCCTCAGCTGGAGTACTGTGTCCAATTGTGGTCACCAATGTATAGACATTGAAAAGAATCCAGAGACAAGCAACAAAGGTGATCAAAGGGATGGAAAGCAAACCATATGAGCAGAGGCTGAAGGAACTGGGTATGTTTACTTTGGAAAAGAGGAGATTAAGGGCGGGATGTGATAGTGGTCTTCAGATACTTGAAAGGCTGCCATAAAAAAGATGGAGAAAAGTTTCTCTTCATAGGTGCTGGAATTAGGGCTCCTGGGGGTGCAGCAGCACCCCCTGGTTTTCCATCATATACAGAGTTTACAGTTTTGTTCAATGGCTCTCAGTGCCCCCACTATACAAATTGTTCCAGAACCGATATTTCTCTTTTGCCACAGAGGGCAGGACAAGAGGTAATGGGTTCAAACTACAGCATAGCAGATTTAGATTTAAAAAAACATCCTCATGGTAAGAATAGTAAGACAATGGAACAGACAGCCTTGGGAGATCTGTCTTGGATGGTGTAGACACAACAAATCCTGCATCTTGGTGGGGGGGTTAAGATTATATGACCCTTGCAGTCCCTTCTATTTCTATGATTCTCTGTTACTATCTGATAATCTGACATCTATCCTTTTTATTAATTTATTCATTAGTCATCAAAGATTAATAGTGTATACCACTTAGCTCTGGGTCCACTACAAAATGTGGGTTATGCACAGTTTAGTCACATATGATTCAGAGCATGTATGTAAGCCTCAGACTCAATGTGTTTACAGTGGCCATACAGATTACATTCTCAGGAGCAATAGTGTTGGGTGAACTTTAAGAAGTTCAGACATTTTCTGAAACTGTTCTGTCTCCAAAATGGGATGGAAATCTCGCAAGAACAAGATTTCCAATATGTCTACTTTCTGTTCAAGCCAGAAATACCATGTTTAATACATGATATTTCTGCACTTCCACATCTAGCTGAAACCAGAAACTAAAGCAGCATTCCTTCATGAACAAACAATAATTAAAAGGTTAACTAAGCTTCCAATCCCAAAATATAGGCAGGATAGATTTAGGCTGCCTACAGTATCCCATTCAGCATGGGATACTAAAGAGTGGTAACAGTGAACTAAGGTTAAAAAAGAGTTAATCTCAGGAGGCTATATGAAGCATAGTTTAAAAAAAAGAACAGTCAAATATTTCCCTAAAGCAGCATGAAGGCTTGCTGGTTTTAGGAAGGGATCAATTCTGTGGGATTTAGTCAGGGCCTCAGGAGACTATCAAGGCCATTTTTAAAGTTTTTGTCTTTCCTAAACCTAGTAACTGCTAGAAGACTTGCCTATATGAGATTGCTAACTAGCAGAAAAGCAGGCAGGCAGCAACATGTTTAGTTTCTCCCTTTCTTTAGGATATCTATCAGAAAGAGATATGTTTCCCACATGAGTTTGTACTCTGCACAGTGATGACACTGCTGCCAAAGCATTTCTCTACATGGGAAGGTCTTAAATCCTCTCAGCTGTCATTTTGATGGTGACTCTGTGACTAAGCAGTACTGTTTAAGAGCATAACATGGGTACAGCTATTATGTTCAAGTGCAGTAGCATAAACCACTCCCTGATTAGACAGAGAGATGCCGACTTCCTCAAAAGGATGGAGAGAGGAAGAGAGAGAACACAAGAATATACATTCTTCAGAGAAACATAGAAAGCAGTGGGGCCAAAGAAAAGGAACCTAGTTGGCAGAGTAAACAAGGACATCACAAAAACCTTGAATGAATGATGTGACAGCTGCTCAGACAGTTAATAGACAATTTCAGCAATGTATGCTGCTTTTTGAATTACAGACCTGTTTGCATTGTTCCAGTAGCAGGGGAAAGAAATCTCACCTTGACAAGTATTAAAGAAAAAGGAAAGGGACAGGGGGGAAAGGCAGACTGTTTATCAGGATTCCTTAACCAAGACCAAAAATCAGGGTTTTGTAATACATCAGAATCTAAAGTATAGATTCAAGAGGCATAGAGGAAGCTACAGTGACACAGACAGTAACATTATATGGTATTTAGGATTTAGTTCAGTGAATCAGGAGGTTAGCAAACCATGCCGGGTATAAATGTTGTGCTGCTCTATATCCAACCATATGCATTCTTGAACAAAATTCTTTGAAATAGAACTAAATTCCAACAACCCCCAACAAAATTATTTGAAATAGTCTCTGAGAGTGAGAAAAAAGCTTGTGTAAAGTCATGTTATTTTATCTGTCTTCAGTGAAAGAGCATAAGTTTTTTTTTATAACAATAAAAAAAAAGTTTGCCATTAGTATGGTTGTTGTGTTTACAGTGTGTTGTGTTTACATTGTATAGTAATAAACATTTAAAAATTGCTCTTCTAAAATACCTGTTCCAATATCTTGCCATATTATTTGTCATAATTACCATTAACTACCTGCCAGCAAAGCATTACTGTGCTCCACAGCATATCTTGTAGTACTTTGTTAAAGTTAGATTTAAGCAATGTATTGTCCACCACTTTCCTGGGAAGACTTTTCCAGACTAACCGAACACAGAGCTGGGACATATTTCCTATTGTTTACCCTTCAGCTTCCAATAAAAAAGCAAAAATATAATTTTGCAAAATTTTGTCTACTGCAAGAGAAACTTCACATGTTCACTTAAAATTTTCCTTTAACAAATTACTAAAAACAAAATAAAAACTGTATCAGCTAACATAACTTCACAATTTGATTTTTAAATGTTTTATAAAAAGTAAATTTAGGTGAATTTAGTACTCATTGAAGGTTCTATTTACAGGCCTGGAGACTGAAGTCTTATTTATCCACAGACAACATTCAGATGATTAGCTTATTGATAAACAGTATAAATTAGCTGATGATGTCCCAAACCGATGGAAATATAAGGTCTCCACTGTATTATGAAGCTATGCATCAGTCCCAACATAGAACTACACCTCCAAAGGGAACAAGCCAAGGAAAGTAGGTTAATCCAGTAGAAACTAAACTGGGAGGAGTGGTAGATATGCTGGAGGGTAGGGATAGGATACAGAGGGAACTATACAAATTAGAAGATTGGGACAAAGAAACCGATGAGGTTCAACAAGGACAAGTGCAGAGTTCTGCACTTAGGATGGAAGAATCCCATGCACTGCTACAGACTAGGGACCGAGTGGGTAGGCAGCAGTTCTGCAGAAAAGGACCTAGGGGTAACAGTGGACGAGAAGCTGGATATGAGTCGACAGTGTGCCCTTGTTGCCAAGAAGGCTAATGGCATTTTGGGCTGTATAAGTAGGGGCATTGCCAGCAGATCGAGGGACGTGATCATTCCCCTCTATTCGACATTGGTGAGGCCTCATCTGAAGTACTGTGTCCAGTTTTGGGCCCCACACTACAAGGAGGATGTGGAAAAATTGGAAAGAGTCTAGCGGAGGGCAACAAAAATGATTAGGGGGCTGGAGCACATGACTTATGAGAAGAGGCTGAGGGAACTGGGATTGTTTAGTCTGCAGAAGAGAAGAATGTGGATACGATTTGATAGCTGCTTCCAACTACCTGAAAGGTGGTTCCAAAGAGGATGGATCTAGACTGTTCTCAGTGGTAGCAGATGACAGAACAAGGAGTAATGGTCTCAAGTTGCAATGGGGAAGTTATAGGTTGGATATTAGGAAAAACGTTTTCACTGGGAGGGTGGTGAAGCACTGGAATGGGTTACCTAGGGAGATGGTGGAATCTCCTTCCTTAGAGGTTTTTAAGGTCTTTGGGGAGGGATAGCTTAGTGGTTTGAGCATTGGCCTGCTAAACCCAGCGTTATGAGTTCAATCCTTGAGGGGGCCACTTAGGGATCTGGGGCAAAAATCAGTACTTGGGCCTGCTAGTGAAGGCAGGGAGCTGGACTCGATGAGATTTTAGGGTCCCTTCCAGTTCTATGAGATAGGTATATCCCTACATATTTAAGGTCAGGCTTGACAAAGCCCTGGCTGGGATGATTTAGTTGGGGATTGGTCCTGCTTTGAGCAGCGGGTTGGACTAGATGACCTCCTGAGGTCCCTTCCAACCCTGATATTCTATGAAACAATTAAAACACTAACATGTCTCTAATAATTATACCTGAGTGCAGAAAGAAACATCTTTCCTTCTCCCCTATATCCAGCCCTGGGAACAGCAACTTTATAAAAGGGAGTTAACCATTTTATGTTCCTACACAACATTTGATTTCATTAAAAATTGCTCGGGAAGGAAGCCAATATTTTCCAGATTAAAAAAATATATTTAAAAACCAATCTAATTTCACTTCAAAATAGACAACAATATTAATCAAGCTGAATTCACGAGCATTTAAGATTAAATAAAAATATCAGAAAAACCAACAATAGCAAATCCCCCCCGCAAAAAAACCCCCACGATTCATGCTATTGATCAAGTCACCCATATTAAACACTATTTAAAAACCTATAAAGATCACTTTTTAAACCATGTGATCATTAAAAAACAAAACACCTGTAAAGAACAACTATGCCCTGCTAATTGAAGTAGTCAATGCCTCCTTCAGAGAAGCACCAAACTCCTTGAAAAATGCAATAGTTTGACTAATTCATAATAAACAAATACTTAATCCTAAAGATTTGTTCAACTACCATCCTATCTGCAACCTCCAATTCCTGAGGCGAAAAAACGAGGAACTAATAACTACCAAGTTCTATCAACATGTGACATCAGTCAACATCCCGGATGCCTCACAATCAAGATTCAGACCAGGGCACAGGATAGAGACTGCCCTAGTGGAACTAAAGAATTACCTCTGATGGTCATATGTAAGAACTCCATGCTCATATTGGTAGACCTATATGAAGCCTTTGGACAGTGGATCACAAGGTTCCACTAACACACCTATATGACATAGCAGGAGTACACAGCCCAGCACTACAGTGGCTCCAATTGTTCCTTTCTAGCAGAACTCAGAATGGCAACAGGTAACCACTCCTCCTCCCCAAAGGTCCTGAATATCCACCATGGGAGGGAGAGTGTGATGCCATAGGCTTAGCTGCCAACAGCATGCCAATGACACTCAACTATAGATCTCATTCTCAGCTGCTGTCACTGCTAAAAAGTCTGAGTACCTACAGAAAATGACCTCCTGGGTAAAGAGTAGCTGGATCAACCCAGGTAATGTTTACATGATACTGGTCAGAAAGGGGAAACAATTCAAAAAGTTGGTTAAGACATTGTCCCACCCTCCATCGAAAGCATACATTTCCCATTTGTCAAAATGTCTCATCACTAAGCTCAGAGGACCAGGTAGCATCCGTTTCACAAAATCCTTCTTTCAGCTTGTCACAACCGTGGGTTTCCTTCGGTCCAGTCTGGAATACTAAGTCTGCCACCACCAAGCTTCTCACTTGGAGCACCTTGAGCACCCCTCCCTCTGCTCACTTATTAGAAGGACCTGTCCCCAGGAACAGGGGTCCCCAGATAGGCATAGTAGGCGTTCTTTGAACAACACTGCAGAAATCCCCATTCACCACAGTATCACCCCAGACTGAATTAATGAACTTCTAATTTATTATTTACAATTAAATTCTATAAATAAACCTTTGGTACTGGTCAGCTAAAAGTGCCCACTACGCTTTTCAAACCCCATAGAGTATTATTTCATACCCCAGTTCAGGCTTCCTTTTCATAAGCCATAGATCCAAAGTTCTCCCACTCTGGTCTCACCACTACCCAGACCTCTGTGAGCCATGATGGACCAGTCTCTGGAGTCTGTAGAGAACTTTCCTGGTAACTTTGGTAAGCCTGGACCAAACTCCTCCAGCTGGCAGGTTTCCATACTCACTCCTCACTCTCAATTTTCCTCTGAGACCTTTAAGAGTGTGGCAGATACTTATAGTTTCAAAGAATCCTAGAAATGTAGGGCCAGAATGGACTTTGAGAGATCATCAAATCCAGCTCCCTACGCTGAGGGAGAACCAAATAAACCTAAATCATCCCTGCCAGGTGTTTGTCCAATCTATTCTTTAAAACTTCCAATGATGGGGATCCCACAACCTCCCTTGGAAGCCTATTCCAGAGCTAAACTGCCCATACAGTTATACAGTTTTTCCTAATATCTAGCATATATCTCCCTTCCTGCACATAAAGCCCATTATTACTTCTTCTACCTTCAGTGGACATAGAATCATAGAACCATCAGGTTAGAAGGGACCACAAGGGTCATCTAGTCTAATCCCCAACATGGAAAACAATTGATCATAGTCCTCTTTCTAACAGCCCTCAAGGTATTTGAAGACTGTTATCAGATTCTCCCCACGAGTCTTCTGAACATACCCACTTTTTTAACCTTTCCTCATAGGTCAGGTTTTCTAAACCTTTTAATCACTTTTGTTGCTCTCCTCTGGACTCTTTCCGATTTGTCCACATCTTTCCTAAAGTGTGGCACTCACAAATGGACACAGTAGTCCAGTTGAGGCCTCACCAGTGCCAAGTAGAGTGGGACAATTATCTCTCATGTCTTACATACAACATTCCTGTTAATACACCTTAGAATTATCCTAGCCTTTTTACAACTGTATCACATTGTTGATTCATATTCAATTTGTGATCCACTATAGCCCCCAGATCCTTTTCAGCAGTATTACTGCCTCGCCAACTATTCCCCATTTTGTAGTTGTGATTTGATTTTTCCTTCCTAAGTGAAGTGCTTTGCACTTATCTTTATTGAAATTAATCTTATTAAATTCAGACCAATCCTCCAATTTGACAAGATCATTTTGCATTCTAATCCTGTCCACCAAAGTGCTAGCAACCCTTCCCAGCTTGGTGTCATCCACAGATTTTATAAGCACACTCTCCACTCCATTATACAAATCATAAATGAAAGTGTTGATTAGTATCAGACCCAGAACTGACCCCTATAGGACCCCATTAGGTACACCCTTCCACTGATTCCACCCAAACCACTGATAACTACTCTTTGAGTACAAAGCAACAAAGAGTCCTGTGGCACCTTATAGACTAACAGATGTATTGGAGCATAAGCTTTCGTGGGTGAATACCCACTTCGTCTGACGTATTCACCCACGAAAACTTATGCTCCAATACATCTGTTAGTCTATACCGTGCCACAGGACTCTTTGTTACTTTTTACAGATCCAGACTAACACGGCTACCCCTCTGATCTTTGAGTACAGTTTCTCAACCAGTTGTGCACCCACAGTAACTTGATCTAGACCACATTTCTATAGTTTGCCAATGAAAATGTCATACTGGACTGCTAGAGAGACAAAGTGGGTGGGTTAATATCTTTTATTTATGAGGGACTGTGTCAAAAGCCTTACTTAAATTAATTATATGATGTATGCTTCTTCCCCCCGCCCCCATCTGGTAGGCCAGTAAACCTGTCAAACAAGGGAATCAAGTTGGTTTCGCATGATTTGTTCTTGACAAATCCATTCTGGTTATTCCTTATAAGCCTATTTGTAATGGAGTCCAAGGGGTGCAACCTGGACTCTGGGATTGCTGAGCACTCTCCCATCAACCTGGGCTGGGCCTCACACTGTGATGCTGATGTCAAGTTACAAACTTCTGGCAGGTACCGGACTTACACAGCCATCCACAAGCAGGATCACACCCAATTGTGTTACATGAATGATCTCCCAGCGACTCATAAACCATCAATAGTGAGGCTCCAGCAAATTCCTCCAGCTCCCCAGCCTTGCACCCCAGAACTGTACCATCTGGCAATGGTCAGAAGCCCGGCTAGTGTAAGTTCATTAAGTAGTTCGCCACTCCATCAATGTGGGGAGGACACATGCTAGCCTTCATAAACTGAGCTGAGATTTCTCAAGCACTTCAACCAAAACACACTATTTTAAGTAAAACATATAACAGATTTATTACCTACAGAAAGATAGTTTAAGTAATTATAAGTAGCAAGCATAGAGATCAAAGTTGGTTATTTAAGAAATGAAAATAAATGTGCAGTCTAAATTCTATAAACTAAACAGGATTTGAATCAAGCAGTGTCTCACCCTAACCTAACAGATGGTACAAGCAGGTTACAGATCCTTAATACACAGACTGGATGCTATTTCCAGCCTGGGACCAATATGCTCTTCAGGATTCAAGAACTCATCTTAAAAGGATAGAATAAATTCCTGACATGAGGCTGAAGGTTCAGACAGTCTACCCTGTCCTTCCTAGCTCTGTTTATTCTTGTTTCCTGTTGATATTTTTATTCCAGCTATATGTTGTTGGTTAATGTAAAGTTTAGATACAGTTTTTATCATCCTTTCCTTTTTCAAAAAGGGGAATCTGGTCTTAGTTGTGAAAATATAGAGTAACCAGTAGAGGCCATACAGCAAGGAGGTAAGAGTATGTGTAAACAGGAAATCAAGTCTGTCTTGCATTTACACCAACCATAGTGGGTTGGGTCTCTGTAACTAGACTCTATAGGGTCTAGCAGATTGAGTAAAGCCTGTGCCTAATGAAGGAGTCTGTGAGAGGAAGCAGAGACAGAACTTTGAACAGAACTTACCCAAGTGAGGGCAGACTTAATGATTACTGAGCAAGGAAAGTGCCTGTTGTGGTTTGTTTCTACAGTGTTCAGGGAAACAGGACGTTGTGTACATTTTTTATAACTTAACAAGATTGCACTGAGAATATACCTAGGGTTTCCACAGCTGAGGTACAAAAACAAAAACAAACAGGACATCTGGGATGATCCTGAGTGCATAAAACTGGAGAGCTGGTACTGTGTAGTGAGCACCCTTACAAAAAAGGGACAACCCTGTGAAAACCTAGACAAGTGGCAGCCCTCAATATACCTGTGTCATATGAATAATTTCTCATTCTAATGAAAACACTCTACAAGGTTTCATATTTTGGCTAACAGCTCAGGCAAAAGTCTGAAACATTTCATGGTGTAGAATTAACGTGTCATAAGAAAAGGCCATGTGATGTTTAGATACCAAGTCATAGATGCTTCAATACCAAGGTGATACACACCTTATTGTGTTGGGGAGTACAAAGCCACACTGGAAAACAAGGTGTTAAGGAGCAGCTCCAGACCCAGGTGGCCCCCACCAGGCTGCACCTACAAAGCCTTCACAAGCTGGAAGAAGAGCTTAAAAAGGGAAGCACAGCAACTCGGAGGGAGAGAAGAAGTGGAAGGGAACAGACTTCTGCTGAGAAATAACAGCCCAGGAGCTCTTTCTACCCAATACTTGACCACACTGACCCCATCAAGCCTACAAAGGAGAGACTGGTGACTGTGTGGAAAGGTCAGAAACTTTATTTTCATTTAGTTCTTTAATTCCTCCTGTGGGAAAAAGACAGAATTCAGGTAGGAAGTGATCCAGGGAGGCAGCTATTTAGCACCCCAAGATGCAGAACTTAGCTGCCCATCATTGGGCCCTGGATTGGAACCCACTGGAGATGGTGAGCGTGGGCTCCCCTACCGACCCCTGAAGGTGGAACAACAGGAGTCTACTGGGAATCCAGCTGGGGAAGACCCTGAATACACAAGGGTCCACACCTTAAGTCCTCACAGGCACCAAAAGACCTCTCCACTATTGGACTTTTCCTTCTGTATATACCAAAAAGGAGCAGACTAGAACGTGTGACCCGGCTGGAGAGCTGAGCCACAAAAGACCTCACAGGATAAAGTTATAGAAGAAAGGGGGATCACTGGCCACACCCCTCCCTGACCTCTAGGCAGCACTGCCAGTGAGGGTCACCTTTCACACTTACAAATATCAAAGACCAGACAGAAAATGGTACTGGATAACAGTAATTGTATACAAGTGTATTTATCTGTACTACAAGGGCTACATAAAAAACATTGACTTTCCCCAGTATTATGTTAAGCACACTGCAGATACAACAAAGGTGAATATGAAGTAATACATTCAGTACATATGTCAGGTAGAATACCTTCATGCAGAGAACAATAAATATGTCAGTCGTTGTGGCAGTAATACTAAACTTACTCTTTAAAAAAAAAAAGCCATCTCTAGGAAATTAAAGTATGAAAAAGGAATAAATATTACTGGTTCACAATATGTTGTATTCTCAGCTTGTGCCTGTGTCATAAACAGATAGTTAAGGGTTAATGCCTCTTTTACCTGTAAAGGGTTAAGAAGTTCACCTAGCCTAGCTGACACCTGACCAAAGGAACCAATGGGGGGACAAGATATTTCAAAAAGTAAGGAGGGGAGTTCCCTTTGTCTTGGGTCAGTTTCAGTTCTGGCCAGAGAGGAAAAGGAATCAGGAATCAAACAGGGTAGTGAGTATTTAGTGAAGGAATTAGCTTATGTTTATTTTCTTTTGTAACCTGTCTTGGGCATTATAGGTATAATCAAATTGGCTATTTTTTGATGTACTAAGAGTTTTGCCCAGGGGAACATCCTCTGTGTTTTAAATCTGTTGTCTGTGAGATCAGCTTGTATGCTATCTCCCAGAGGTTTTTCTTTTACCTTTCTTTTCTTTAATTAAAAGCCTTCTTTTTAGAGACCTGATTGATTTTTCCTTGTTTTAAGATCCAAAGGGGTTGGATCTGGGCTCACCAGGAATTGGTGGGGGAAAGGAGGGAGGATGGTTAATTTCTCCTTGTTTTAGATCCAAGGGTTTTGGATCGTGTTCACCAGGGAATTGGTGGAGGAGTTTCTCAAAACTACCTAGGAAAGGGTTATAGTACTTGGGAGGGAAAGGTTTTTGGGGGAGAAGACTGAGTTTCCCAAATGACTCCAATATTTGGGTGGTGGCAGCATACTGATCTAAGCTGGTAATTAAGCTTATGAGTTCCCATGCAGGTCCCCACATTTGTACCCTAAAGTTCAGAGTGGGGGTGAAACCTATGACAGCCTGTCAAACATAATAGGAGTGCATATCTACTATTTCATGTATAGTGGAAAGGATTTTCTGTTTTTATGCTGTTAGCATTGAAAGATAATTACTGGCAGCCAAAAGCTGAGTCTAAGGAGACCTAAATGAGGAAGAAGTTTGTGTGTGCCACCAGGTCTTGAAGAGTCTTATATTCTATTCAGAATATAATATTCCTGTCATTGCTAGGTATGATAGATTAATATTTAGTGCCAGTATTGGTACATTTCCAGAAGAACAGTGACCATTTTTTCCTACCACTGTTTAGATTATTCTTTTGTTGAAGCATATAGAAGTGCAAAAGTAAATTACACCTGTACCCCAATATAATGTGACCCGATATAACACGAATTCTGATATAACGCGGTAAAGCAGTGCTCCGGGGGGGGGGGCTGCGCACGCCGGCGGATCAAAGCAAGTTCGATATAACGCGGTTTCACCTATAACGCGGTAAGATTTTTTGGCTCCCGAGGACAGCGCTATATCGAGGTAGAGGTGTAATTAAATCCAATTCCACTCCTTGTGTAAAATTAATTTAGATATTTTCCATATTTACTGAATTAATCTTTGCTTTTATATTCTAGCTCCAAAAATCAAGATAATTAAAGTTATTTAAAATATTACAGTTTAGCACAAAAAAAGTTATTTTGAGTCACTGCTGTGAAGGCTAGTGTTATAGCTTATGGTCTAAGAAACCCTACATGTACCAAAATAATTCATTTGGAAAAGTCCATGTACTATAGTATAGCTTTTCAATGCAAACCACGTAAAACTGTCTGCCTGTACATGTATACTTCATAATGGGAACTTTACATTTCTATTACACATGCAACTGTGTTCCATAGAAAAGAGACCTCCTTCTAATACAGCTCGGGTGGTAAGGTTTATTTGGACTCAGAACACATATGGTGAAATTCACTACCCTGACCACCTGTCAAAAAATCCAAGTAAAAGAACTTTGAGGAAGTTCTCAAAGGTGAAGGACAGAATGTGCTGTCAGTATATTGGCATGATATGGGGAGCTTCACAGCACCATTCACCCCTGTTCTACGCAGGCCAGAACTAGGTTTGGGGGAGTTGTGGACATTAATGGGGGTTTATGGACACTGGATTTGCATAATTATGGACTCATTAGCTGCATCCCTGACCTCTGATCCACAGCCCAACTCTGAAACTCCCTTCTGCACTGACTTGTGCAGAGATTGTATATACATACATCCCTAGGATAGTCTCTATCATAGGCCAGGGAAACATTTTTGGGGTAGCTCCTTCTTAAAACGTTGGCAGCATTTTACTAAGCAAATCAGAGACTGAAAACTCCATCAGGGAAAACTTTCTCTGAGGTGCCATCAAATCCACCTTCAACAACATATATGTATCTAAAATGTTCCAGCACTGTTAACATTCAGAATTTGTGGAACAGTTATTAATGTTACATAATTTAAGATCATTGTATAAATTTATGACCTCCATTTCAGAATGAATTTTATCTGGCTACATTAAAACATTTCCAACCATGAGAAAGCACTTCTACTGCTTTATAACAAATAAGTATCACAGTTGATAAAAGCACTTTAATAGCAAACCCATAAAACAAATCTTTAGAGAACTGGTAATATAATGCACATTTATATTTGCATAATTTCAGTGCAAATAAACAAAGGCAAAAGTTATGTCCTTCAGTAAAGCATTTAAAATGTAGGTGAGCTTAAATTGGAGATAATTTCAATGCTGTTGGGATTTACTGAATCATCATTCCTGTTAGACATATGATGAAAAAACATTGACCGTTAGCCTACTGAAAAAATCAGCCTTTAACCTTGTTATACCGAAGGTTATCAGTCAAAGAACAAGGAAACTTATGTCCATAGTAAATTTGGCCTGTTGAGAGGAAAGAATTCAATTTTTTTTTTAAAATAGTTAATTGGTCAAGAAAAAGTTTTTAACCATACATTTTCTTTCCTTCCCAACCTTGGCCAATCTCTGCTCCTAAGATCTGCAAAAACAGTGTTAGAGCTATTCTGATCCCAGATAGCTTACCTATTATTGCAGCTTCATTCCTTCAGGAACTATACTATGCCACTCTAGGAGCTCTTATAATCTTCCAAAGCATAGATTCTAAACTGCACAGCCAGAACACTCCATGCATCCCAGCTGATACTAACCTCTACCAGTTCTAGGCTCTATTTCCAATTCGCTTTATAGCCACTGTATCACCAAATGCCACCCGTCCGCCTCAACGATGGAGGAAATTTATAAGGCTAGCAGCGAAGGGGGATGGTTCTAACAGTGAGGGATGGAGACACTCACCAAGGGACACCAGGCAGCTCCTCCCCCTTTGGATTATCTGGTACCCATTGGCCAGTTGGTGGAGCTGCTGATTGGCCCTTAACTCCCAGCTCTAGGGATTTAACCTGCAACACAGGCTGCGTGGAGCATCTCCCAACTCTGTTCCAACTAGGAATGGGAATCCGGCCTCGCAGATGCAGCAGATGTAGCCAACCTTTGGTTTGGGTATCAGGAAGAATATTTTCTACCATAGAGCCCATTAGCAGAGGCCTAGGCAGCTTTTTCACCTTCTTCACGGAACCTTTGAGTCCAGTAGGTTAATCAGGAATGAACTTAGTACCTAACTGAGATATATGATTGAGTTAATTCATCACAACTTGCAGTTAAAAGGATAAAATGAATGGTTTCTAAAAGTAAGAGACCTGGGATTTTGCTGATGGGCCTTGGGCTTATGGGATAGGGTGAGACCTTGTGGCCCTCATGAGCCAAGGTCCCACACTTCTGCACTCTGTCTCCCTCATCGGGGATGAGGGTTCAGGGATGGCAGGACTTAGGGTGTGTTGAGTCTTGGGGGGTATGCTGAACAGATCCTACCCCAAGTTACAGGCTATACAGTAGGAACCGTGAAACCCCTGCACTGGAACATTTAAATTCCTGATATAGGAGAGTATGGGTGATGGATGATAGCAGCCATCACCTGTGTTTAAGTTGCAGCCTACCACTTAAAATCCATCCCTGTGTCTGTCCTCATTTCGGCATGGTGTCCAGATCAATGATGCACTGCACCAGCCAAATCTCTTCAGCACACGCTGACAGTAATGTGTGCAAAATTAAAGTGTTTCCTTCAACTCTCCCAATACAATGAATGTTAGCAAGTCTCCCCTCTGTCTTCCCAACTATGCTCCACTTGTGCTTCCATATATCTATGCACATAGCCCAACTCTGCTGTACATGGGAAGAATATTTATTAATACTGTGTATTTTTCTTTTGCTACTTAGTCAAAAGACACAATTTTCAACATGGACATATCTTCAATAGCAATAGCAGGGTTATGTAATGTCTCTACCAGGGCCAGAGACAATGGGGAAGGATCAACACTCAACTATTGTCTATTAAAAGTAAAACACATTGGGCAATAGGTTTCCTCTACCTTGGAGAAGACACTTCCTTCTCCTATCTGAACAAAGGGGTGCTTTGGAGTAATGGAAAATTACTAAAAGGCAGAACAAAAGAAGCAGTTCACCCTAGAAGGAGTCTATAAAGGGACTCAGGGTGGAATGGGGGAGAGAGCCATTGTGCACCAGATTAAGATAAGGGAGGCTGCTGCAGGGGCAGGGTATTCAAGGGGAAGAAAAATTATGCTGTTTATAGTTTCTGGAGAGAGAGCAAAGTGCAGATGCTGGCCTGTTTATGCAGTCTGGCGTGCTGGGAATAACAGAATGTAGGCAGGGAACTGTGCACCCTGGAAAGTCCCTGGTCAGGAGGGAGACACACTTTGATCTCTGCCCAAGAGAGGTGATGGCTGAGGAGCCAGGAGCCTAAATAAAGATGCAGGTCGGGGAGTAAAGATGCAGTTGTCCTGAACTGTGACAGATACCATGCAGGACAATTCTGTTCTGCCTCTGCCACAGTACCCCTATGTGATGTCACTTAAACCAAATATTTGGTAGGTGGCCACTATTTGTGTGCACCTCATTTTCTGGGTGCCCAACCTGAGATTCCAGTAATCAGACAAATAGTAGTGCTGAGCACTCACAGCTGCCAGTGAAGTTAATGCAAGCTGTAGATGTTTAGCATCTATGAAAACAAGGCAGTGTGATCTGGAAAAATGAGCACAGGGATATAAGGTCTAATCCTGGATCATCAGAATGGCCATACTGGGTCAGATCAACAGTCCATTTATCCCAGTATCTTGACTCTGATGGTGGCCACTGCCAGGTGGTTCAGAGGAAATGAACACAACTGGTAACTTTGAGTGATCCATCCCCTGCCATCCAGTCCCAGCTGTTGGCAGTTGGAGGTTTAGGGACACCCGGAGCACAGGGTTGCAACCCTGAGCATCTTGTCTAATAGCCATTGATGGCCCTATCCAGTAGCGGCGCCAGCTTTGCCGGCGCCCTAGGCGGCAGAAGGTCCCGCCCCCGAAATCCCGCCCCCAACAGCGGTAGCGGAAGGTCCCGCCCCCAAATTTCTACGGGCGGCGGGGGCACGGGCGCCCCCAAAATAGCAGCGCCCTAGGCGACCGCCTAGGTCGCCTAATGGGAGCGCCGGCCCTGGCCCTATCCTCCATGAACTTATCTAATTCTTTTTTGAACCCTGGCTTTGAATAGTGTGCAGTAAATAAGTCAAGGGCCAATAATTCAATGATCAGGCTAAAAATATTGAACAAGTGTGACATTCCTTGAATACTATCCAGCTTGTGCACTGAATGAGCCAAGGGGGCTCTGATAAAAAGTTCTATATGGTCATGTAATTAAATGTGTATGCACAAGGGGGGGATGAATTTAAGCTTGCACAGGCAATCCAAATTCTGGGATTTCCAAATTTTCAAGTGCTTGACTTTGCAGCCTAAAATCAGTTTAATGTAGAGTTTTACATGTGGTTTTAGAGGGTTTATTATTAATTATTATTATTCATGGGTTATTATTAAAGAAAAAGATACAAACAAAATGTATCATTTTATGTGCAACTGTAACAACTCCCCAGCACGCATAATAAGAATTGTTGGAACACGGAACCTTTAGCACTGTATCACTGCTTAAGATACAGGACTAACTACATTAGTTAGCAGCAGGAGAAGACTTTTATCCCAGAAGTGGCAAAATGGGCTACCAAGGCCATGTGTTAGGTCCAACGTTAGTTAAGGGAAGCCCAACCTGGCTTTCCCCTTAGGAGGTGGGCAGAGTTCCTTCCCTATGTGCTCCAGAGGGAAGATGAACCACGGGGGCCATGTGCTGTGTCCTTTGAGATTGGCATTGTCAAAGAGAGCCTCAGTCCACTTTCACTCCCCACAAAGGCTGTCTGCTCATGGAGTTCCTAGTGCAGTACATGCTGCTGATTTGGTAGTGTCATGAGTCCATCCATAGATTAGAAAATTCATGATCAGTTACTTTGGTATGCTACCAAAATGTTGTTAATGCAAGTGAGAGAAGAGAAATTGCATTTTAACAGTTCATATTTCAGCCAAACCTGTGCAGAATTTCAAGGGGCAAAAGTGAGGCACACTGTAATACCAGGATTTTCTCCCTACCAGATTTCAAAGGCCTACTGCAAACAACTGAGGTGTTACAGTTTCTCCAAAAAAGATCCCACAGGAATCTTATAAAATGGAAAGTGTAAGGTAATTTACATATAGGGGTTGCTACCAGTTTCACCTATGATAATGACACATATAATGTGATCACTAATGGCAGGTCACTTAGGACCTTACTAACACGCTGTCTTTAGCATTTAAAAATAATTATGATAGCACCTTTCAGAGGAGGATTTCTAATTTCTTTACAATATATTAAATATCCCAATAACTATATCTGGATATTTTTAGGCAAAGTAAGAATACATGACTTGTCAAAGGCCACATAGCAAATCAGTGGCAGAGCTCGGAGGTGAGGAAGCCCCAAGGGAATTATAGAAAGCTTGTCTCTTTCACCAGCAGAAGCTAGTCCAATAAAAGATATTATTTCACTCACCTTGTCTCAATAGTGTCCTGGGACCAACAGGGCTACAACAACATTGCAAGCTCTAATCATGACACATAGTCCCTTATCAGCAACAGAAAAATAAGTTCTGGCTAAGGTTGGCAACACAACAAACACAACTTCCTTGAAACACATCCTAGGAAAACATAAAACTTTCAAACATATGGAAATCACAAACTGTTTCATAAGCCATCCTGACACCAAGCCTAACTCTTCCCTCACATGGACCATTACACAGAAAATGTCTCAATAGCCAACATTCTGATAACCTTGGGGTTGGCTCCTTGTTGATTAAGGAGCATTAGAACTGGTGGTGTGTCTCCCAAATGTCATCCATTTCTGGTGCCAAAATAAAATGTTACTCTCAGAACTGCACAGTCTACTCTGATCCTCCCTCTCCTTTCCATGAGCTGTGAAATAATTTAAATATTAACATTGTTAATTATCATCGTGTACCTGATTTAAAACTTCACTAAAATGAATAGGGCAGTTCACATATCTCAGAATCATTGTTAATGGACTCAGGTAGTTCTTGCTGCATTAATTATACTCTGTTCACATTTCTGAGGTTTCTTTCACAACAATAATAGCCAGATAATTAATTTTTATTTTAAAAGAAAGCTGAGATTTTGGAATAATAGACAACTGCTTTGGAGATGTGTTGCTATCAGCGTGTGTATCTGTTCAAGTGCAATCTGACCCCTGGCTATGTTCAAATAATAGCTTTTCATCCAGTGATGTTTGTTTCATTAAGAAAATTATTTTGTGCACTTGAAAAATATTGCTGCTTTGGTATATTTATGTACATTTACACTAACATGATGGTTGCTATATAAGACATGCCATAAAACACATTGATGGATGGATGATATTCAGGTACTCTTGAGTGGTTGAAGTATATCTTTGACTTTGTGAATTGTGTATAGGTATAAAATAGGTCAGACATTTTACAACTTTATGTGTATATCTAAATGGATATATATTTAACAATAAAGCATTAAAGATTACATGAGTAGTCCTGAGAGAAAGCTATACAACAATTAGATAAGGTCCATTTAGATTTTGTGGTTCTTGTAAGTGTTTCATTATTGGGCAGAGTATGGGCAACTGAGATCCACCCACTTCATTTAATGGTCTGTATTGGTGAAGCAAATGTTAAGTTTGGTGTCATAATTTTTTATGTAACCTTAGTTTGTGATTTCCAATATTTTTAATGTTTGAGAGTTTGATTTTTTTTTAACCAATGTGTTTAAAAGGTTACACATATTCTTAAATTATACATAGAAAAATTAACAATTTATTTTTAAAATTTAATTTCAGATTTCTAAAGTATTTTGAATGGTATTAAACAGTGTGTGACTCAGAAGCATGGCTATATCCTAATCTCTGTATGACATTATGCATGTTAGACCATTTGAATTGTTATAGGCTAAAAGATTTTCCATCTAAAATTTTAGATGACCGATATATTTGTCATTAAATATATATTTCCCATCCTGCCATTAAACCCACTTGATGACAAATCCATGCATCTCCACCTGTGTGTCTCTGAAAGATCTACATTATTCCTCTTCTAGAACGACAGACTAGGGGATGTTTTAAACAATTCAAGTCTGTAAAATCTGAATCTGTTGAATGCCAGATTTGGCATCATTATATGTGATAAACATATTATACAATACATTGTAATATACACTTCACTATAGCTTAGAAAATACTGTTTTTCTTTGAACAGCTCTAATGACCAAATTATCTGAGCACAGGCACTATTGAGAATTCTAAGGTGTTCTAAAACTGAGATTAAATGATCCAGTTTTAACATGGACAAAGAACCGTGTCAGTGGGAGATAATTAGGCTATCAAGAAGCCGGCAGAATTTTCTTAGCTGAGAGAAAATAATATAACAGAGGATATATTTTTCAAACAGCAAAAATGAATCAAAATTATACCCAATTTGTTACAGGTATGGTAATCCCACCATCAAACTGTAAATCAAAAAAACCAGTTACAGCTACTGTTAAGGACTACATAGTATCTGTAGCATTTAAAAATCATTATGATTGCATTATGTGTTTAAATAGCACCTTTTAGAGGAGACTTTCATATTTCTTTACAATGTATTCATTATCACGATACCATTGTGTGACTAAATTTAGGGAAAATGAGATTGTGTGACTTGCCAAAGGCCACATATCTATCTATAATGTATATTTAGCACTATGTTACAGAAAGACCCTTATTATTTCACCAGAAGCATAACATGGTAAGCCTAGCCCATGGGGTCAATGGAGATAGTGGCAGGTATAGATGGTGCTACTTATGTTGTTTCTCAGTCTCTACTGTTCAGAAAGGCTCAGTATTGAAAAGAAGAAGCTGTGTGTACTGTTTCAAACATCTGTATGTTAAAGTACACTAAGGAACATTTCCTACACACCAGCAGGTTCTATATGGACAAATTAATGTGCAACACATAAATCACACATCTGTAGGGTGCATTACTCCTCTATGCAGACAAGTCCTTACACACCAAGAAGCTGAAAGGAAGTCTTACAAGGTAGGAAGTACAGTGAGACAGTCCTATACTTTTACTAATTTAAATTCTCATTTACTACATCCTCCTGTATACATCTTGCTATACAACTATCTCCCAGCTCCTTGACACTGGAGTTACATCAATTTAGGTTTCCTTAGGTTCAATGAATCAAAGTGACTGGTTGTGTGTAGGGTATATGTTGCTATGTGGTTGGTAAGTAGGTAAGTACATAAGACTCAGTAAATAAGTATATTGGAGCCCAGAGGAAGCCTAAAATAAATGTAAGATGGTGTAATATGCACACAAGATGAGTGGAAGAAAAAAGCTAATTATGTAAGCTTGACTACCTCTAGTCTCACCTCTGAATTTGGCCCAGAGATATTGCCACTGCCTGTACATGAACAAAAATCATAAGAGTACTAAGATATGTTTCATGCAATGGGACAAATTCAATGCAGTTGGCATAAAAGGTACAAATTCTCTGTGGCCCTGGGGTGCATTGGTGCCCTGAAGAGAGTCAATTGTATGGAGCAGAGGTTTGCAGCTGGTGGGAATAGCTATAGCTCCTGAGTATCCACAGGTAGTCACCTCTGGTGGGAGGTATAGAATCAGAGCACTCTGGCAACTTCTCTTTTCCAGGTGGTATTAGGGTTGCCAACTTTGGTTGGATGAATTCCTGGAGGTTTCATCACATGACATTATTTTTAATTAAAGATTAATCTTTAAATTCCTGGCGACTCCAGGGTAATCCTTGAGGGTTGGCAACTCTAGGTACTACCCCACTTTTCAGCTGCTCAAAAGTCTGCTGAAGAAACTAAACACAAAATGCTCATTTCAATTTGCAAATGTTAGTCTTCACTAAATGCAAGCTCTCTCTCATTATGGCAGTGTTGTAAAGGCTGCTGTTTTGCCAAAGAGATCAGGATAGTGGCACCAGACAGAGAAAGGACATGAGGATCTAGAACCAGAGTTGTCAGGCCAAACCTTCACAGTGCATAAGAGCAGATTCACTACTTCAGCAATGACTACCTGAATCCCACCAAAGAGGATGAAAAGGTGATGGGGTGAAGGATTATTGATGCAAGGTCTAAAAAAAGTGCCAGATCTAGAGGTCTCCTCAACACAGCTGAATTGAGATCTAATGGGATGTCACCCAGTGTCCCTCTATCCCAATAAAAGACTCAGTAGGGATTGATATGGGATCTACCTACCTCTGTTCCATCAAAAAAAAAAAATCTATCCAGGGGACGGAGGTAAAGGGGCCAAAGGCCTTAGATCAACTGGATCATTGAGAGACATCAAATAGGGTAGGAGGATGAAAGGGATCCATCCATAGCACGAGACTGATTAGGGAACTACTGGGGCACAATGTTATGAATGTGATATGTATTTAAACTGTATGTTTGGCTGGAAGAGATATTAAAACATGCCTGTCATAAATAAAAATAAAATTAAATTAAATAAAAAGAATGAGAGCAATAAGGCCACATGAAAGCCAATTAAGATTGTGCTCCTTGATAACTTCTTGAAGATGTATCAACATCGGCAAAGTTCCAATCTCTTACACTTTTTAATAGAATTATGTCTATCCACTATAGCTTTTCAAGATGTCATATTGCCAACATTCAGCTTTAGCACCATCAAAAGCGACTGAGAGGAAACATGAAAGGAAGTACTGTGTGAAAAGTACATTGATAACCCTTCTTGAACTCCCCATTGGATAATCTGAGTATATCATGCATAGGTGTGAAGCCTAAGAAAGTTCCCAATGAATACCATTTGATCCACCATCTGTCTTTCTTGAAAACAGTCAATTAGTGATTTAATTGACTTGGCACCCGGTACAGTGCTGTACATATGCTACATTAGATCAAGCTATTCAGCTTGTACAAAGTTGTGGAAAAGGTGCCTTGCAGCTTTTTGATTCCTCTTATTTGTTGGTGTTTTCATTTTAGAAACATTTTGTACTTTGACAAAACTATGCCCAGGGGTTAAAGTCTTCCATGTGCAGCTTTCAATGTTTTCAGCACATTGCTTGAATAGGCAACAATGCACCATACTGGTATACCAAATGTTATTTATTATGTATTACATTGTTTCCATGAAGCCTGGGGAAGGACTCTTAGATTTCCAGTGTCCTTTAGGAGGATGTTAAGAGATTGCTACATAGATGGAAATGTTATAGTACATTGTAACCATCTACTGCCCCCCTGTATCTTTATTTCCTGTTTATGAGCAATTATGTTAATATACGTTTGCAGGACTTTCCTTCATTTCATTCCTCCATTTCTTTCAACATCCTTCAAGATATAGGCTCCGTTACTCAAAAAGGCACCTGGAAGCTTCTTTGTGTACAACCACTGAGCAGGAGGGGATGGACGTGAAGGATTTAAGAAGAACTGGGGGAATTAGGTCTGTGTGCCCCTCATAGTTCAATAGATTGTAAAGACACTATGGCCCCTATTCCCAATTTAAATGTGTGTTCTATCCAGTTACTCCCCATTTTAAACATTTTTAGGCAAAGTGTATATCACACTGAGATAAAGAATGGAATAGCATATGCAATCACACACATGAAGCACCAGTTAAATCCCTAGGTCTGATGTATAATCAGTTAGCTAATATAGGATTCTTACCCCAAAATGTGACATATATTAAAACAACAGCAGCAGCAAAATGGATCAAAAGGTTCAACAACATTAAATGAATCCTTAAGATATGTCTTAAGGCCCAAGAAAATTCTCCTAAATCGTTAGCACTGTGTATACTGCCATCATAATAACACTGAATAATTATAATAGAAGAATGAAAAGAAGGCAATGCAGGACAGTCAGTAGGCTTAATATTCCACTCATTAACACTGGTTTTTATACCAGTGTAACTCCACTGATTTCAATTAAGTTACTCATGACTTACATCACTGAGTCCTGATGAGTCTATCTGCAGTTCAATAATGATATGTAGCCTGGGAAACAGAGAAATTAGTATCCAAAGTATGTTTTGAATAAGGCAATAATTGAGTATAAAATATCAATTCTGATTCTCATGATAATTTTAGGGAGCAGGATTGGTTGGTTTGAAGGATCATTCAAGCAGATTTTTTTCATAGATAAACTAGACTTTTGCTAGGCATAATATAGTTGTTTTCACTTCTTGTCATAACAGTAGCACTAAAAGATGTCTCTGTTGTCCTCTCTCTTGTTTTTGTGACGACTCTTGTGAACTTAAAGCAATCAAGTTTAATTTGAAGTGACTTTATACACAGCATGTCTTAAAATCAGAAGAAGCATTATATAAATCTATGCAGTACAAAGCAGAAAATAAAATAACTGTAGCAAACACACTATTGATTATCTTAACTAGGCTTCCAAATCTAAGGGTCAAATCCTGCAGTTTTAATTAGTTAACACGCCAATTGATTGTAATGGCACTTTTGTCTGTGTAAGAAAAAAATGTGAATTAAAGATAATAGATGAACAAATTAAATTGAAGCAAAAGCAGTACCTTTATGTTACCACAGCCACTCACTCAAAGACTTATAGCCCTCATATTTGGACAGGAGTTTTAATGAAGAATAGGCAGGGCCGGCTCCAGGCACCAGCTGACCAAGCAGGTGCTTGGGGCGGCCCCTCGGGAGAGGGGCGGCACGTCCAGCGATTCGGCGGCAATTCGGCGGAGGGTCCCTCACTCCCGCTCGGAGCGAAGGACNGGGCATACATTTAATTTGCAAACGTGTTGCAGGATGCAACTTTGGTTCATAAACTGCACTCTGTGTCATACTTTAGTAGTTGAAAAATAAATATCTTTAAAATATGTTTACACTAAATGTCTATCATTCCTCTTGGTGTTGTACTGCCCGAATTAGTATGAACTGCTTTGCAAAATTATTATGACTGTGCCTGTAACCCTAAAGAAATTATTAGATTTTAAGTCAAAGAGATACATTATTGGCAATCATTTGCTATGTTCCAGTATGCAATATAGTGGTTAAAAAGTTTCTCACATGCTGAAAAATTACCACTTTAAAAGAGACTCTCTATACTTAAAATGGGAAATACTACTGGAATTTGTACTTTCTCTCAAAACAGTATAAACATCTAAAGAAGTGTGTATGTGTGTGTGAGAGAGACTCACTCACTCACTCTCTCTCTGAAAAAAATGTCCTTACAAAAATCTGACTTGTGAAACATACTTTATTAGATTTATAACTTTTGTTTTATAACTTTTGTTTATAACTTTTCATTATTTATTTTCCATCTAGTATTGTGGAATGTGCTATTTCATCAACCTGTTAATGATTTCCCCACTGCTTATTGTAATTTTCTTTATCAGTCTGTCATACTGACTGAAAGGAACACTTTCTCTCCTCCCGCCCCCGAAATAGCATTAAGCTCTTATAATAGGTCATAAGATACTGTCTCAAACAGTCACCAGAAATTCACATCACCTATTTTTCTCAACAGATGGCAGCAGTTCATAATCCAAAATAAAATGCAAAAAGTAGGACTGACATTTTCAGCAATAGCATCTGAACAACTGCATGCTTCTAATAACTGAGAATCTCTGTAAAGCTATCAATGCTATTATATGAAATAAAGCAGCTACAAAACATAAATCCTTGAAAATGTTTACATATGACCTTAATTTCCCTGTTAAAAGAATGCAGATTTTATTTATTTTAAATGGATAATTTTTTCAAATATTATGTACCAGTATTTCATCTTCTATCAGTTTGAAGGTATAGATCTAAATTTTAAGGCAGCCTCTAAATTTCAGGAGTAAATTGGATATTTGAACACCCAATAAATCAATTTGTGTATATAAACACCTGATTTAAACACGCAAAATTATTATTTTTTTAATATTCAGTCATGTTTTCTCCCTATTTGATTAATTGTTTACTAACTATTATTCAGCCATAGTTTGGGCGGGAAAATGAAAAGTTTGAATTTGAAGTATTGATTGTGTTGTTTAGTAACTGAACATTTGTATTTAACAATGCCATCAATGAGAGAATAGCATATGTAGCCCAAAATGCAGGGCCGACTCCAGGCACCAGCCCAGCAAGCAGGTGCTTGGGGCGGCCCCTGGAAGGGGGCGGCACCTCCGGCTCTTCGGCAGCGGGTCCCTCAGTCCGTGTCGGAGGGAAGGACCTACAGCCAAATTGCCACCGAAAAATGAAGCGGCGGCGTTAGAGTTCCCGATCACGATCACGGCTTTTTTTTTTTTTTTTTTTTGCTTGTGGCGGCAAAAACTATAGAGCCGGCCCTGCCAAAATGTCAGGATTGAGAAGATCCTCTCTCTTCTAACAACTGCTTGATATTACTATGACTATGTTTGCTTAGAGATGGGTGAGGTAATATCTTTTATTGGACCAACTTCTCTTGGTGAGAGAAACAAGCTTTCAACCCAAGCAGAGCTCCCAGCATCACAGCAAAATGGAAGGTGAAACAGATTGTTTAGCAGAAGTAGCTAGCACATATTGCAAGGGAGCATTCAAGACAAAGTGGCCCATTAACACCTCTGCAGGCATAGGACAAAAAGAACTGGTTAGTGGGAATCAGATTGTTGTAATAGGCCATAAATCCAGTGTCTCTGTTCAGTCCAAGATTTTTAGTGTCTAGTAGAGTAATGAATTTAAGCTCCCAGGATCATCTTTTGAAAGTACTGTGCAGGTTTTATTTGAGAATGAGGACCAATAGGTCAGATATACAGTGATCACTTTGTGAAAAGTCCACTCACAGGTAATATAGTGCTTTGGGTCTTTTATCATTTTCCTGTGTGAGGTCATTCAAGAGTATAGTGATTGTCCGGTTTCACCCAAATAATCATTATTGGGCCATTTAGTGCACAAGATGATGTATACCACATGTTGAGATAAGCATGTATAGGACCCATGGATCTTGAAAGGTGTGTTGTGGGAAGTGTTGATTGTTGTAGCAGAACAGATATGTCTGCAGGTTTTGCATCTATTCTGGTACGGTCTGGTACCACTGTGAGTTGGTTTCTCCTGGTCTTTGGGGAGCTCGCTTTGCTTCTTTATATGAGCTTGGAGAATAGGGGGGTTGTTTGAAGACCAGAAGTGGGGATTCAGGAAAGATTTCTTTCAGGAGGCAGTCCTCATTGAATATTGGTTTGTAGTTGTTTAATGATTCTCCAATTGGTTCCAGTGTGAGGTGGTAAGTGACAACTAGGGTTGTGCAATCAGAGGGGGTTTCATTTCTGTACTGAATCAGGTTATCTCGGGGAATTTGGGTGTCCTGTTCCATGATGTGATCTACTTCTCTGGTGCAGTGTCCTTGTTTGGTGAAGGCAGTTTTAAGTGTGTTAAGGTGTATATCCTGGACTTTCTCCTTGGAGCATATTCTGTAGTATCTGAGTGCCTGGCAGTAGATAACAGATTTCTTGGTATGTTTAGAGAGTTTATTGGATCTATGAAGGTAGGTGTGATGATCCGTGGGTTTCTTGTATATGGTTGTCTGTAGGTTTCAATTGCTGAAGCACATCATGGTGTCCAAGAAGTTGATGCTGGTGTGAGAGTGTTCCAGAGAGAGTTTAATGGAAGGGTGGTGGTTACTGAAGTTGTGGTGGAAAATCTATGAGGGAATTTAAGCCGTCTATCCAGAGGATGAAAATATCATTTATGTATCCCAGGTATATCATTGTTATTGTGGTGCATTTGTCCAGCAATTCTTCCTCAAGGTGGTCCTGAGGTTGGTGTATTGGGGAGCCATCCTAGTATCCATGGCTGTTCCCATGGTTTGGACAAAGTGTTTGTTGTGAACATAAAATTGTTGTGGGTAAGGATAAAATTGATTTGTTTGGTGGTGTGTTTGGGGTGGATATATGAGGATTGTCCATTGTCTTACAAATATTTGAGGCAGGGAGATATGCTATCATTGTGAGGGGTGGAAATGACATCCATGGTGGTGAGGATGGTGTTCTGAGGGAGTTTGTGGAGGAAGTCAGCTGTGTTCTGGAGGAAGCTGGCCCTTTGTGTAGTGAGTGGTTTGAGGATGGTTTCTATGAGTCCCAATATCAGTAAGAGTGCCATGGCCAGATATGATGAGTCTTGCTGGGTTCCATTGTTCGTGTATCTTCAAAAGCATGTAGAAGGTCCCTGGGGTGGGTCCGTGGTTAGGTGAGTTTGCAGAGTGTCTTTTGGGGAAATTTTGGGGGAAGGATTTGATGATAACCTTAAATTCTTGGAGAAAATGTGGTGTTGGGTCTTATTTGAGTTTTTTATAGTAGGTGGTGTCAGACAGTTGTTGGTTGGCCTTCTTAATGTAGTTAACATACTGAGTCCAGTAAAAGATATTACCTCACCCACCTTGTCTTTCCAATATCTTGGGACTGGCATGGCTACAGCTACACTGCATATACCTTGCTTATGTTCTTAGGATATACCAGGCCACATACAGATAGTCATCCCTGAGTAATGAAGATAGGTTCTTCAGCACCAAAGTAGGAGGGTTTTATACTCACCAGGGACAGGCCAATACAGGAGGCCAGGCAATTTACACTGTTAGTGGATTAGAGAATGGTATTCCCTTTGGAATATCTCACTAAACATTTTCTTACATAAAATCAGATATGGCAATAGTTGCAGTATAAGAACTGAATTTATCTAATTGCACAGAACTGAATGTATCTAATTTATTCATATAGTTATTATTCTGAGCCAATCATATAGGTATCCATCTGCATTAAGGAGTTTTAAAACAAATGTTACCAAAAGCAGGTAATAAGAGAAAACTAATCTAGTCCTTCATAACCCTGTCTGCCAGAAAACCATCCCATCTAACTGGGGCTGTAATTCTCAGCTTGAGGAGATATACTCACACTAGCTCTGATCCAGCTAGTGGGATAAAAACAGAGTGTAGCCACGGCAGTGTGGGTGGTCAGAGGGGCTAACTGTTGCAAGTATGTTCCTAGCATCTTGGACAGATACATATTTGGGGCACTAGCCCTCCTGCCACTTTCACTGCCAGGGCTATGCTCTATTTTTAGCATGCTAGTTCAATCAGAGTTACAGCAACTGGGAACTATATCCTGTGACAGAGTGCTGAGAAATGGATAGTGAGCCAGCACTCTGTGATCACTATTAGCACCAGTTAACCTCCCTTGGAGAAGGTCTAGCTAGTCAGGAATGTGCCTGATTACTGTGCCACACTGGGGTTCCAAACTTAATGAGGTAATTGGTCCATTAACAGGCAAGTGGTTTAAAAGGAGCAAAGGAAGGAAGTGCTAGAGGAGGAAGGGGGAAGAGCGAGAGAAGGTTAGAGCCTGATAAGGGGATTCTCTGAGTAGAAACACCAGGAGACAGGGCTAGAAAGCTGGAAAACTGCAAATGTGTGGATGCACTGATACGTATTGATGGAGGGATTGAGACACTGTAAATAAACTACATGCCCATGTTTACAAGCAAAAGTGTCTCAAAGATGTCTGCGTTCGTGGAAGAGGTGGGATGTGGCATGCTGCCCCATTGCACATCACCATCTCAATCTACACGCTAAAGGCATGTCTACATACAGTGCAATCACAAATTGCATTACATCTCAGGTACCTAGTGTGACTAAAAATAACAGTGAAGACACAGCAGCACAGACCCCGGCACAGTCTAGCAATATGAATATATACCCAAGGTTCCAGGTCAACTTGTAGAGCCTGTGTCAGGGTCTGTGACGCTATAGGTTCACTGCTATTTTTAGTCACGTTAGCTAAATTAAAGCTAGTGCTGATATGCCTATACAAGTTGCAATCACACTTCTGACTGCAGTGTAGACATATCCTTATACCAGGCTCCAGGGCCTACTCCTTTATCAACAATACTTCTCATACAATCTGTCTCCTGAAATCTTTTTCTGTGTTGGTCTGGTCTTATTTAGACTGTAGCTCATTTGGAGTAGGGGTTGTATCTTAACTATGTTTGCATCATGTACATTTAGGATAATATATAAAATGTATACATATATAAACTAATAAATAACAATGCAAGAGCACTGTATATTCTTTATAGGACACCACAGTGAATGTCATTTTCTCAGTTAAGGATTTGCTGAATTTAAAGAATCTCCTAATTACAAGAAGAGAACATTTAAAATCATAGTGTGGGTGGGGAGGTGCGGGCAGGAGGGAAGGAGGAAAGAGGAACAAAAATCAAAACCCAAAACTTAAAATGAAATAAAATATTATATATTTTGCTATTGTTTTAATCAATACACTCATTACTTTCTTCCCTTATCTTCCTTTAACCTTTGGGAACTACTGTATCAGAAGAGTGGATTTCATAATTCCATATATATATTAAGAGTAGTTACAATTTAACATTTTGGAGACATCCTTTATAAGCACAGTTTTGCTAAATCGGTTCCCTTTCTGACATTCCACTTAAATCCATTTCTGATGTAAATGGTGTAAAGTATACTACAATAACAAAAATGTCTCCAGATTATTTGTGGATAGCACAGGTGTTCCTTATCCATGGCTTGAATGTACCAAAAATTATGTTATGAAGGTAATGGGAGCTGCCTGTAATATTTTATTATCATTATTTGTTGTGTTTGTCTGACTGTGATTGTGTTATTTTCCATATGATAAGGGATTAATTATAGCAGAAGGTAACATAATACCCAGGAAAGCAGACAATAGCTTAAGATAGCTCAATTTACCATTACTTAAAATGCACAATGCAAGTGTCAATGACTTTGAAGTTTTACTTCCAACCATGCTGTGTATAACAGTGTGGAAGAGGGGACTTAAACCAATTCAAAGCTGCTGAGCAATCACAGCTGCTACACTGGGTACTGTAGCCTTGGGCCCAGGCTGGAAGAACTGCAGGGTTCAACCCTGGGAGAGGTAAAGGCACAGGACTGTCACCAGAAAGGGTGCACTCAGTGAGACTATAGAGGAATCAAATTTTCAGCTTGCTCAGAACCATAACATATATACACATAACTATTAGGGCATTTAGGCCAGCCTCCCTGTATGTTTGTTTGTTTTTAAAGATCATTCTAATTTGATTCACCACATGCAAGATGTGTATTGCAACAACTTACCACAGAGGCTTTTTATTGGGAATGGTTTGTGTACAGGTAACATGTTTTGGGTTTTTTTTTTGAAGAATCAAGAAAAGGGATATTTTTGGTAGGAATTTGCAAGTCAGTTACTGGAGATAATCAAAATAATAGCACCTATTAGTGGCAGGTCATCTAGTACATACCCCTGTCTCTACCCTACAATATATTCTCTAGAACAGGGATCAGCAACTTTTGGCACACAGCCCATCAGGGAAATCCCCTGGTGGGCTGGGACAGTTTGTTTATCTGCAGCATCCGCTGGTTTGGCCAATCGCAGCTCCCATTGGCCGCAGTTCGCCGTTCCAGGCCAATGGGGGCTGCAGGAAGCGGCATGGGCCGAGGGATGTGCTGACCGCTGCTTCCCTGATTTACTTATGGAGGCCAGATACCAGCGACATCAGAGCCACCATTTTTGGTTTCCTCAGTGCAAATAAAATATTTCAAAAAAATTTGTGAAGGCAAAAAAAAAAAAAAAATCTTTGGAAGATACCAAAACTGCCACAATAAACTCATCATGTGCATGAGATAATATGTGGATGAGATAATATGTTTCACTGAGCCAACTTCTGTTGGTGAGAGAGACAAGCTTACACAGAGCTCTTCTCTAGGTCTGGGAAATATACTCAGTGTCACAGCTATATGCAAGGTAAAACAGATTGTTTAGCATAAGTAATCAACACATATTTCAAGGGACCATTCAAGGTGAAATGGCCAGTTTATCCCTCCAGTCACTGGGGGGGCAAGGAAGAGAGGGGATGAAAAAAGAGGGAAGGAGGGATTGTTAGTGGATTAAAGGTTGTTGTAATAAACCATCAATTCAGTATCTCCAATTCCGTCCATGATTTTTAGTGTCTAGACAAGTTATGAATTTAGGGTCCCAGGCTCATCTTTTGAAGGTGCTGTGCAGATTTCCTTTGAGAATAAGGACTGAAAGGTCAGATACAGAGTGATTGTTTAGCTCTGACACTCTGAGTATGTTTCCCAGACCTGAGGAATCTGAAAAGCCCCACTCTCTCACCAATAGACGTAGGTCCAATAAAAGACATTATCTAATCCACTTTATGTCTTTAATATCCTGGGACCAACATATCTACAACAACACTGCATACAACTTTAGACTCAGTCATTTGAGAGGAGAGAATCCAACGGCAGTACAAAAGCTTTAAAAAAGTGTCATTTTTTCTTTTAAATATGGTGTAACAACAATAACACTAACACTAACTGAACATAACCTTCCACTCCACTATCCATTTGTCTCAATGGTAAATGTCTCTGCTTCACCTCAACACTTATCTGTCAGTGACCTTTACTGAAGAACAGACTCACATTCCATTGCCACTACTTTGCAATCAAATCATGATGAAAATAGATTTACTATATCTTACTTAAGGCATCTATACCACCCAGTCACAAAGTACTCCACTTTCCAGCCAGGTTGTAAGCATCTGTAGTAGGCTCAGAAATGTCAAATCTATAAAACAACAGAGTCTTTTAAGTTGAGTCCTCTGTTGGCGAAATGCAGAGTCATAGTGCCCCAACAGAAACTCAAGGTACCGTTATGGTTGCCCTGAAGCTCCCAGGTAGGGTTGCCAAGTTTCTAATCGCACAAAACCAAACACCGTAGCCCTGCCCCTTCGCCAAGGTCCTGACCCGCACTTACTACATTCCCCTTCCCTCGGTGGCTCACTCTCGCCCACCCTGACTTACTTTCACTGGGCTGGGGTATGGGAGGGGGTGAGTGCTCTAACTGGTGGTGCGGGTTGGGGTGGGGCCAGAAATGAGGGGTTATGGGTGCGGGAGGGTACTCCAGGCTGGGATAGGGGGTTGGGGTGCAGGAGGGGGCTCCAGGTTGGGGGGTGGGGCAGAGGACTTTGTGCTGGAGCTGGGGGTTAGGGTGCAAGAGGAGGTGAGGGCTCCGGGGTGGGGCTGGGGGATTTAGGGTGCAGGAAGTGGCTGCAGGTTGAGGCAGGGGGTTGGGATTCAGGGGAGGTGAGGTGAGGGCTCCGGCTGGGGGTGCAGGGTCTGGGGTGGGGCTGGGGATGAGGGGGGCTCAGGGCTGGGGCTGAGGATTGGGGAAACCAGCTTTCCTCGGGCGGCTCCTGGTCATCGGCGCAGCGGGGCTAAGGCAGGTTTCCTGCCTGTCTTGACTCCATGCTGCACCCCGGAAGCAGCTAACAGGTCCGGCTCCTCCTAGGTGCAGGCACAGCAGGCGGCTCTGTGCGCTACTCTTGCCTGCAGGCACCGGCCCTGCAGCTCCCATTGGCCACGGTTCCTGGCCAATGGGAGTGCAGAGCCAGTTCTCAGGGTTGGGGCAGTGTGCAGAGCTCCATGGCCCCCGCCTAGGAGCCAGACCAGCTGGCCACTTCTTGGGTGCAGCAAGGACAGGTAAGGACTAGCCTGCCTTAGCTCCGCAGCACCACTGACCGGACTTTTAACGGCCCGGTCGGCAGTGCTGACCGGAGGTGCCCGGGTCCCTATTCGACCTAGTGTTCCAGTCAATAACCAGACACCTGGTCACCCTTCTCCCAGGTTGTGCAGCTACCAACCCACCCTTATAGAGAAACCAACCATATGTCCCTCCCATACCTTCCCTGACTTGTTTAGGCTGGCTAGTGAGACTTTGGGCAATTGCTTCATACAGTCTTTATTCTTAGGAGCGTGCGAGGACTGTAGATTTGCAGCGTACTTGATCAGGGATAACAGGTGGCAGATAAGATACTGTGTTCCTTGAATAAGCCATCCCATAATGCCCCACACTGACAGAGTATAATTGGTACAAGTGCTCCTGTATATCAGCAATCTAGGTACTGCCGACGTAAATTAGGTCAACTTAATTTTGTAGTGTAGGCATGCACTCAGAGACAGAAGCCAGGGCCTGACATCAGAAGAAACCTAGGGTGAGGTTTTTGGGTCAGAGTGCAGGCTGGAAAAAGTGTTCTCACTGCTGTGAGCAAAAGAAGCAGATTCCAGCTATTTTTTTCTTTGACACAGAATTTTGTACATTCTTTGTAAATAAATAATTTTTAAAAAGCAAAGAAAGAAATACCTATCACCAATTTCTACTTCCAAGTGGAATATGTCAGGGCCCCAAACTTTGACTAGCTGCTTGGGTACAAAAGGGGCAACAATAAATTACATCTAAATTTAAGTAAGGCTGTCACTTTGCCTATATAATATGGGTGACCAATATAGATAACATTGTGATGCTGTATGATTAAAGAGGACCATTTATATCATTGGTATTACCACTGCTATACAATTGCAACAAATCTCGTACAAGCTATGTCATGTAAGGTATCAATGGAATAGTTACAATTTGCTAAGTATGATTATCTTGTTTATATGCATGTGTCATCTTTGTATCGGATGTTATGGATATTGGCCATGTACTTGTAAACTTGTTTGTTCCTGGGTGACAGCTATGTGCTGATGACCTATTGAGGACACTCCAGTCTCATAATGGGCCAGTCTCATCCCATCCAGATGGCTCCTCCAGACAACAAGGAGCCAATGGCCACCCCCTGTGATTCAGTAAACCATGTAGGGACATGTGATATGCTCATGTGACCCTAGACTCCATCTTGGGCCAGTAACTTTCCACATACAGGCGCTGTGGGCTTTGTTTGGGACAGAAAATGTCCATGCACATGGCAGACGATATAAAAAGACACCTGAAACAACTCCATGGTGCCTCTTTTCCTGCTATAATTCTCTAGACTATGTATTACAACTAAAAGGAGCATCTTGAACCAATGAGGTGTGAGGTGTGACACTGCACTCCATATGTTTTATGGAAATATGCTAATGAGTGTGAATATAATGTAACTGGAATATCCTTCATGCAAAAGGTCTCTTGTAGGGTATCATTACAAACCTTATAATCTATTGCATGTGTTCATCCTATTTGTATGTATGTTTGCATGTATGTATGTATCATTCTTGTATCTAAAATTAGAAATATGAAGTATAACTCTGAAGTCCTATTGTAATTATGCAAAGTGTGGGCCATTAATGGTGGTTTAGAATCTTGATGGCTCCCATTGACTAGGATGATTGGTTGTAAATGGCTCTGATTACTTGCAAGCTTTCCTGTGCTCCGGAGAGTCAGGCCAGGAAGAATGGGGGCTTGGGGTCTCACAGGACATGTGACCATGTCACCTGGTACTGGAATCCATCTTAAACCTGGTGCTTTTCCATTTAGAAGGAAGGGTGGGAACCCAGAGAGACAAAAGATTCCCATCCTGTGCCAAAGCTATAAAAGGAGGTGGAACAGAACAAAGGGGGCTGCCAGTCATGAGAACACCCCTGATTTCCACCTAAGATGTCTGCTGGATCTAACAAGGGCTGTAGCAGGGGAAAGGATTGGGCCCAGACTAGGAAGAAGTCTAGTCTGTGAAAGAAGCTTATTGGAACATCTGAGGTTGAGATTTACCTGTATTCAGTTTCTTAATGTGTTAGGCTTAGACTTATGTATTTTGTTTTATTTTGCTTGGTAACTTACTTTGTTCTGTCTGTTATTACTTGAAACCACTGAAATCCTACTTTTTATACTTGATAAAAATCACTTTTGTTTATTAATTAACCCAGAGTAAGTGATTAATACCTGTGGGAGCAAACAGCTGTGCATATCTCTCTATCAATGATATAGAGGGAGGACAATTCATAAGTTTACCCTGTATAGGCTTTATACAGAGTAAAATGGATTTATTTGGGGTTTGGATCCCATTGGGAGCTGGGTGTATGGGTGCTGGAGATAGGTAACCTGCTGAGTGCTTTTCATTTAAAGCCTGCAGCTTTGGGGGCGTGGTTCAGACCTGGGTCTGTGTTGAAGCAGGCTACTGTATCTGGCTCAACAAGGCAGGGTTCTGGAGTCCCAAACCATCAGGGCAAACGGGCTCAGAGGTAATTTCAGCACATCAGGTGACAGTCCCAACAGGGTCTCTGTGACCAAACCCGTCACATGAGGACCTTCCAACCTTTTGGAAATTACCAGAGAGAATTTACAAATTTACAAGCCAGCAGTTTCTCTCATCACTGCTACAAACTTGATATAAGAAATTTGCAATAATTTGTATGTATACGATCTATAAACAATTCATCTCTCTCTTCTTTTATTATTAAATCTTTAGTTAGTTTACTAAGGATTGGCTGGCAGTGTGATATTTCGGTAAGGTCTGAGATTCATATTGACCTGGAGTAAGTGTCTGAGCCTTTGGGATTAAAAACCTCACATATGGTGAAATGGGTTTTCAATAATCTCTCATTATATTAGACCTGTTTGTCTGGATGGGAGCCAAGGGCTGGAGTGTCTAAAGGGGATTGTGTTTGGCTTCTGGTTAACCCGTGTGGTACTGCAGAGGCTATTTTCTTACTGGATTGGTGAATTATAGACAAAACCACCAGTTTTGGGGGACTGTCTGCCCTATTTCTTGCAGTCTGCCCTGAGTGTGGCATTCTCAGTGTGGTCTATCCCACACATTTGGTCACAAAAATGTCATCTTTGCTTAGATTTTAGATGTTATTACACATATCCCTGTAATGCTTTCAGTAAAAAAGAGTTTTATTTTAAAGTAAATGAGCAAATGGAGCAGGGGAATGAAGCCTAACACTCATGTATGCAAGTGTTAGGTACATTTATGGCCTCTGCACTCATGTCATGCAAGGATTGGGTGGGGTAAAGCAATAACTATAGCAATAGGCTACCCAAATGGCCAAGGAGGGTGAAGGCTAGGGCTGATACAGCAGGAAATTTACCTATAAACTGTAAAGGGGGATAGCACTGCAGGCTGAAACGTATGGTTCCCCACTACTCTGAGATATTGTGCCTACCTCAGCACACTGTGTCTGACTGTAGCCCTGAGTGTGACCTCTGCAAGACCAATCTAAAGAAAATGGGGTAGCACAGGTGCAAATGAAGGCTTGATCAGGCCTACAGAATCTCTTCTATTGGTGATATGAGAGACTGAAAGACTATATCTGAAAAGTCAGAGCTCAGGCTAAATTTGTAGAGAGGACAGAAAAAATATTTTTTATTGAAAATTGAGAACAATTTATATGAAGATCAGTGAGACACAGTGAATATGGAATCACACAATGCTATTGTGATGGGGTGTTCCACCTTCAGGGCTGTTGTGGGGGCAAAGATACGGCCAATTAATCTTATAGGCTGCATACGGTGGAGAGTTTGGCTTGACTGAAAAATGACTAGTGGGTGATAAAGGCCAGGTGGGGGAGAAGGTGGCTAAGGTATAAAGCCAGGAAGTTTGCAGCAGAAAGGTGCTTCAGTATGGAAGGCAGCAGTCACCTTTTGGGCTTAGAGAAGGAAAAGAAGGAAACCCAGGGAGATGAAGAAGCCCTAGGATCCCAGCCCTGAGGGAAGGGGTTTACTCAGAAGTGTGGAGAGGAGAGCCTGTGGTAGGTGGAGTAGGAAGCATCCCAGGGAAGAAGTAACAAGGCCAGAAGTTAGAGATTGTGCAGACCTTGGCTGCTGATTGTAGTGTCCCTCGGCTGGAACCCAGAGTAACAGGTGGGGTCAGGTTCCCCTAACAGCCATGGGGAAATGGCACAAGAGTGTGAGAAACACCCACTGGACCTTTGGTCTGGAGAGACTTTGATACTTCAGAACGGGGGACTATACAGTGACCTAGTCAGAGGGCTGAATCACGAAGAGAGCGACCAACCCATGTAGAAAGAGAGAGAGGGGCCATGGGGTGAGCTAATGACAGAAGGAAGCACCAGACTCGGTGAGAGCTGATTCTTAGACACAGCCACGAGAAGGTGCCCCAGTGGTGAGTTAACCCCATTACAGATTTATTTAATTCACTTTTTTGGACTAGACCTGCTCTTTAACGAATTATAAGAACCATTCTAACATTACTTCGATTGTATAAATGCTGCCCCTATACAATCTTTCCAGAAGCATGAGTTTAGCTACATTCCATCCATGGATGCTTGTGGGAAGCTATAAGTAAAAGGCACAAAGGAGTTAAAAGGCAAGGCTTCCACTTCATTCTCACAAAGTAAAAATGCATTCATGTATATTTTCCAATAAGGAATAGAGCATTTTCACTCTTAGTTTAAATTATCATTCTTATTTTCCATATAGGTAAATACATTTTGAAATACTGTAGTTGAGTATATTAGGAATTACAAAATGGGATCAGAGTCCCACTAATGAGCTATCTGATACCTCTGGCTCCAGCAATGCCCAATGCTTAAGGATAAAGCAGAAAATGACTTTTCCTCTGTGATACATGGGGTCAGCTGACCAGTGCTATGTCCTCCTCAGCACCACAGGTGATCGGTCTATGACATGGTAAATAGTTTTTAATGAAGTTTTATTGAATAGAAAGCATCACATATAGTCTCTTGTTGGACAAAGTTGAAAAGTAGAGGGATACACCCCCCAAACAAACTCTAAATATTACAAATTACTCTGACCAGCTCTCCACTGAACTGAGGAATAAGAGATCATAAATATTACTTCATGAAAATAATTAACATACAGCCAAACACAACCATTAATTAAAGAATATGAATATTTAATCAAGAATTACCCAAGATAAATATTTTGAATCCCATTAAACATGAACTCTGAGAATATAATCTCAAGGGAGATTTAACACAGAGTTAAATCAATATTAAATCTCAATAAGCAACGGGGGGGAAATGGTCAATTCCAGTAAAAATTATTGAGGAAATAAAAGGATGAAATGGGGCCATCTTCTTTCCTAGCCAATGTCATTTTAAACCACAAGAATGTTTCCACTCTTTATTTATTTATATATATTTCCACTCTTTATTTTATATTATATATATACAAAAATAAGGCTAAGAATTATGTGACTGACAGACCAACACTATTATACAACATTTAGTAAGGTAAAATACTGTGGTCTAAGCGCCAATTGGCACATTTCTATTTTTAAAACATATCTATTTTTCTATGGTGCATTGGCATAGACTTAACAAAAGTCAAGGAAGATGAGAATATGTTTCCCCACATAAAATCACACACTTCCTAATTCTCATTCATTTTAACATTAACTTTGCTCCCATACTCTAGAGGTAAAGAAACAAATCAACAATAGTTCTCCTAGGAACATGGTTTCCTGACAGTGTTGGGAGCTTCCCCTAGCTATTAGCTCTAGCATGGCCTGAATACTCCACCAAAATAGAAATTGACTTCAACTAGAATTAGGGATGCTCCCCTCCTCTAAAAATCAAGCCCTTCACTTTTAATTTGATTTTACACAGTCTCAATTTTTCAGCAGTATTTTATTTTATTTTTTTTCAAATCTCAGGTCAAATTTGGCCCCTGTTTAGAATTTTTAAAAATAAACTTTTAAAAAGTGTCACATTCCAGGCCAGGAAAGGAAAAGCCGGTAGGTAGAACTACATTTATCTTTTCACCCAACCTCAAATGCAGAAAAGGGCATATAATGATATACAATACTGTTTCAATTTTTCCATTTAACTTGTTCACTCTTAGCAAAATCAAATGTAGATTATTTTTTTGATCAGCTCATCCACATACTCTCAAAGATGAAAGGTTTGTAAAGGAGTTAACTGAGACATTTTGTAGGGTGGTTTTGAACTTTTCTAGATTGATCCTGCTGGGGGCAGTTAGTTCACATGTCAGTAAAGCCGCAGCTGCAGAAACCCCCAAAGTAATTTCCTCTCTTCTTAGGACTTAAAGAGTCTGTTTCCAGTTCAGCCCACATTGCAGGCTATTCCTTAGGCATGATCTCTGGGCTAGATGTTCATATACAGGATATTACAATCCTGCTACTATTCAGGCAGTGGCTACTGCACTCACTGTCTCCAAGCACTATGAGGGACATATGATCTTTTCCGGTAATAAAGATGAGGTACTGTCAGAGATTCAGGTGTCAGAAGAGGTGTTGGAACAAATTGATGGTTTAATTTAAAAAGCAGTAAGTCACCACAGTCAACAGTATACATCCAGGAGTTCTGAAGAAACTGAGCTTCTAAGCTATATATATATCATTAAAAGCAGGGGATTGGAGGGTTGCATATGTTTCACCTATGTTTCTATGGATGATCAGGGGAATGAGAAATATCAAGCCTTATATTTGCATTGGTTGAAAAGATAACTGAAAACAGAATAAAGCAGCATTTGGAAGACCATGATATTACAGAGTCTAAACCTAGTTTCTGCAAAGAAAAATCATGTCTCAGCAACTTATTATAATTATTCAAACATGTCAATATAGTAGTGGGTAAAAGGAGAACAGCTGACAGTATTTAGACTTTTAAATGATCTTTGGGACAGATATTTAAAGGTGTTTAGGCACCTAACTCCCATTGAAATTAGCAGAAATCAATGAAATCTGGAAAGGGGGTGAGATGCGGTTTGAGCCATGTGATTAAGATTTGCAAAGAACACAAGTTTATTTAGCTTCATCAAGTCCAGAGAACTTCAGTGGGAACTAACCAAACTAGATGACTGGGCAACATGATGGCAAAAGTTCAGTGTTGATAAATATAAGTAATGTACATTGCAGGCGGAAAAAAAAATCAATTAAATTAGAAACTTACAGGGTTCTAAATTAACTGTATCAACTCAGGAAGGGACTTGGGCATCACTGTGAGCTCAGGGAAGACCTCTGCCCAATTTCTTGTTGAAGTCAAGAAAGATATTACGATGCTTAAGGAATGGGATACAGAATAGTATGGAAAATATTATAATGCCTTTAGATAAATCAATAGCATAGCTTCGTCTGGAATACTGAGTGAAGTGCTAGTCATCTCATCTCAGAAAATACTGCAGAATTAGTGGGGCCTCAGAGAAGGCAACAAGAAAGATTATGGACATGGAAAAACTTGCATATGAAGAGAGATTGAAAAGATTGGGATTGGTTATTTTAGAAATGATACTAATAAGAGGGAACATGATAAAATAATGATATCAAATAATGCATGGAACAGAGAAAGTAGATCAGAAGCTTATGTTCCTTTTGCCTTATAACACAAGGTTATGATTAAAATTAAAGTAGCAAATTAAAAAATTGATAAGGAACCATCTACCTGTATTTTGCAAAACATTATTAAACTGTGGAACTCACTGCCAAATGAGCTAATTGAGTCTAATAGCTTAACAAGATTCAAAAAGATCTCACATTTATATAGATAACAAGATTATCCAGAGTTGTAGTACTTAACTTTTTTTTTAAAAAGTAAAAATAAATGAAAGGAATATAAAACCTTATGCTTTAAGGTTTAAACCAATCTCTTAACTACTAGAGATCAGCATGAGACTTTCATGGAGGACAAATTATCCCACATCTGCCTACTGAGGATTATCTTGCACCTTCTTCTGAAGTATCTGCTGCTGGCCACTCAGAGGACACTGGATTAGATGACCACTGGTCTGATCCAATATGGCAATTCCTTTATTACTATACTAGGTTCCATAGAAATCATACAATCCCTAAAAATGGTTTAATCTTTCCTTTAAAGCCACAGAATATAGTAATGGAAATTTGCATCCCTTCCACCTTTGCCACAAGGCTCAAATATTTCCCCAATCCTATCCAGTATCTACTGTTAGGAGAAATAGACTGAAAGGTCAACACTATATAGATGACAATTCCATCAGTCCTTCCCAGCATTTAATTATACCACAATTCCTCATGCATACAGCATCTGTACAAGAACAGCACCTCGAATAAAGAAGAAGTGGTTAAAGGTAAGCCCCAGCAAGATAGAAGTTTTGCTTTAGGCAGAGAAAAATCTTTTAAAGAGCTTGCTACCACAGCGCAGCCCCCAGTGACAAAGAACGTATACCCAGAAATTGTCAGGACAGTCTGCAGGTTAGGATTTCTATGGGCTCCTTGCTATATATCTTTTGCTGATCACCCCTCCACAAAAATGTCTGTATTGTTACTACCTGTTTTGGACTGTGCCAGTCCAATTTACTTGAGATAGAAAGTATCAGCCTTGAGAAAGTTTCAATTAGCACAGAGTGCAGTAGAATGTCTCCTCACCAATATGGGTTCACTCATTTGATTGTAATAAAATATTAAGTGTAAAATTCTAGTCCTTTCTTTAAAAGGAAAGAATGGCCTAGGGTGAAAACACCTAAAAGAGAATCCTCTGAGACTTTGACTACATTCACCAGGTCTGTTCTGCAGGAAGAATCTAATTGCCTATTATGGTTGAATGTGTAGGAACAAGGTTTTCTTGGGGGCTGGTCCTACAGTATGGAACTCACTTTTGCAAGAACTAGGAACTAACACAAACCTCATCACATTCCCGTTCAAGTATAAAGGACTTTCAACCTTCTCTTGGCAAGTAACAGTAGAGAGAAGACTTATTTTTATTTCTGAATAAAAATCACACACATTTTTTTCCTGTTAAGGGACAGAAAAAGAGGAAACACCATTTGACAAACTTTAGTCTGGTGGTGGTGGTGTGTACGTGTGCGGGGGTCGGTTTGTTTTAAAACTCTGGATGAAGCTAAGATGTCATGGTGATGAGTATGGCTAAGGACCTGAATAAAAAAGGCTGACCTCGAGGCTGACTCACTATTAGCTTTTCAACTTTGACAAAAAGGAATTTATTAATTTATTTGTTGTTGTTTTTCTTCAGAGATCAAATTAGAACCAGAGACAGACCTATGAGGTCATCTATTCTATCCCCTACAAATGCAGGATTGTTCCACAGAGTATATATATTATGCATGTGCTTTGTTTCTTATCACTTAATCAGTTTTTATTCCACAAGAGGAAAAAAAGGAACTAACCCTGTGGTTATTTTTTTTTCTACTTCAGTAGTCTCATGTGAGGGAACTTGTCAGAAGACTGAAAAAAAAAATCTTGATAAATGATGTGGACTCACTAGGTTTCATATACTATTCTGTTAACTCTTTCAAATAATTCTGTTTACAAGGAAATTCTCCTTTTTGGAAGGTAAATTAGTTTGACCCTCTCCATTTATATTTATGCAGTTGTTGTAATACCATGCCCTTAATTACAGCCTCAATCACTTTCCCTTTTATTGAGGTGAAGTTCATTGGTCTATAATTCTTCAGCTCATTTTTGGGTTCTGTTTTGAGACGGGCACCAAATTAGCTATTTTCTAATCATTTTTGGAGAAGTTACTATTTAAGAATATATTATTATATATCTTTGTCCGTAGTTTTTCTGTTTTGATTTTTAGGTCTTTTCACACCCCCAGATGAATATCATCCAGGTCCAGTGATTTACTGCACGTATGTATCTCAAGTTAATCCATTATTCTTTCCTTAGTGATGTCTCTGTTTATGTCCCATCATGATCTCCTGAATAAAAGTGGCCTTGAAACAGGATTTTTCTCATCATTTTCATCCATGATGAATGATACACAGCATTAATTTAACTTCTCAAAACTTGTAATGTGAGAAATCTTTTAGTGTACAGAATTTCCTTTTATTGTTCTGGTCTAGTAGTCTGTAGCATATGCTCACTATATTTGCATTATCTAGGATTTGTATACATAAGGTATAGTTGCATGAAAGAATCTATGGACTCCTTTATGTAGCATGTGGGATGATGAAGAAAATGAGGGACAGTGAAGAAAATTGGCAGCATGTGACCTCCAGAAAAAGGAAGAGGAGCGTCCATGTACCAGCAATGGAGATACAGGTGAGCAACCGTTTTCATGTTCTCTCCACAGGTACTAATGCAGAGAGTGGAGTAGATGATACATCTGAGGGAAGAGAGCAGAAGGAGACTCCACTGATTGGAAGGCATGAGATGCACTGTCCTAGGGATGGGGGTTCCACGACCACCGCTCCCAAGAGAAGGAGGAGGGTGGTGGTGGTCGGGGACTCCCTCTTCAGGGGGACTGAGTCATCTATCTGCCGCCTCAACCGAGAAAACCGAGAGGTCTGCTGCTTGCCAGGAGGTAGGATTCATGATGTGATGGAGAGACTGCCGAGACTCATCAAACCCTCGGATCGCTACCCCTTCCTGCTTCTCCACGTGGGCACCAATGATACTGCCAAGAATGACCTTGAGCGGATCACTGCAGACTATGTGGCTCTGGGAAGAAGGATAAAGGAGTTTGAGGCGCAAGTGGTGTTCTCGTCCATCCTCCCTGTTCAGGGAAAAGGCCTGGGTAGAGACCGTCGAATTGTGGAAGTCAACGAATGGCAACGCAGGTGGTGTCGGAGAGAAGGCTTTGGATTCTTCGACCATGGGATGGTGTTCCAAGAAGGAGGAGTGCTAGGCAGAGACAGGCTCCACCTAACGAAGAGAGGGAAGAACATCTTCGCAAGCAGGCTGGCTAACCTAGTGAGGAGGGCTTTAAACTAGGTTCACAGGGGGAAGGAGACCAAAGCCCTGAGGTAAGTGGGGAAATGGGATACCGGGAGGAAGCACGAGGAGGAGAGTGCAAGAGGGGANTGATTAAGTTTAGAAGTGTGAACAACAGGAGTGATGTCGTGGTAGGAGTCTGCTATAGACCACCAGACCAGGGGGATGAGGTGGACGAGGCTTTCTTCCGGCAACTAGCACAAGTTACTAGATCGCAGGCCCTGGTTCTCATGGGAGACTTCAATCATCCTGATATCTGCTGGGAGAGCAATACACCAGTGTACAGACAATCCAGGAAGTTTTTGGAAAGTGTAGGGGACAATTTCCTGGTGCAAGTGCTGGAGGAACCAACTTGGGGCAGAGCTCTTCTAGACCTGCTGCTCAGAAAACGGGAAGAATTAGTAGGGGAAGCAAAAGTGGATGGGAACCTGGGAGGCAGTGACCATGAGATGGTCGAGTTCAGGATCCTGACACAAGGAAGAAAGGAGAGCAGCAGAATACGGACCCTGGACTTCAAAAAAGCAGACTTTGACTCCCTCAGGGAACTGATGGGCAGGATCCCCTGGGAGAACAACATGAGGGGGAAAGGAGTCCAGGAGAGCTGGCTGTATTTTAAAGAATCCTTATTGAGGTTGCAGGAAAAAAACATCCCGATGTGTAGAAGGAATAGTAAATATGGCAGGCGACCAGCTTGGCTAAACAGTGAAATCCTTACTGATCTTAAACGCAAAAAAGAAGCTTACAAGAAGTGGAAGATTGGACAAATGACCAGGGAGGAGTATAAAAATATTGCTCAGGCATGCAGGAGTGAAATCAGGAAGGCCAAATCACACTTGGAGTTGCAGCTAGCAAGAGATGTTAAGAGTAACAAGAAGGGTTTCTTCAGGTATGTTAGCAACAAGAAGAAAGTCAAGGAAAGTGTGGGCCCCTTACTGAATGAGGGAGGCAACCTAGTGACCGAGGATGTGGAAAAAGCTAATGTACTCAATGCTTTTTTTGCCTCTGTCTTCACGAACAAGGTCAGCTCCCAGACTGCTGCACTGGGCAGCACAGTATGGGGAGAAGGTGACCAGCCCTCTGTGGAGAAAGAAGTGGTTCGGGACTATTTAGAAAAACTGGACGAGCACAAGTCCATGGGGCCGGATGCGCTGCATCCGAGGGTGCTAAAGGAGTTGGCGGATGTGATTGCAGATCCATTATCTTTGAAAACTCATGGCAATCGGGGGAGGTCCCGGATGACTGGAAAAAGGCAAATGTAGTGCCCATCTTTAAAAAAGGGAAGAAGGAGGATCCGGGGAACTACAGGCCAGTCAGCCTCACCTCAGTCCCTGGAAAAATCATGGAGCAGGTCCTCAAGGAATCAATTCTGAAGCACTTGGAGGAGAGGAAAGTGATCAGGAACAGTCAGCATGGATTCACCAAGGGCAAGTCATGCCTGACTAACCTAATTGCCTTCTATGAGGAGATAACTGGGTCTGTGGATGAGGGGAAAGCAGTGGATGTGTTATTCCTTGACTTTAGCAAAACTTTTGATACGGTCTCCCACAGTATTCTTGCCGGCAAGTTAAAGAAGTATGGGCTGGATGAATGGACTATAAGGTGGATAGAAAGCTGACTAGATCGTCAGGCTCAACGGGTAGTGATCAACGGTTCCATGTCTAGTTGTCAGCTGGTTTCAAGCGGAGTGCCCCAAGGGTCGGTCCGGGGGCCGGTTTTGTTCAATATCTTCATTAATGATCTGGAGGATGGCGTGGACTGCACTCTCAGCAAGTTTGCAGATGACACTAAACTGGGAGGAGTGGTAGATACGCTGGAGGGTAGGGATAGGATACAGAGGGACCTATACAAATTAGAGGATTGGGCCAAAAGAAACCTGATGAAGTCCAACAAGGACAAGTGCAGAGTCCTGCACTTAGGATGGAAGAATTCCATTCACTGTTACAGACTAGGGACCGAATGGCTAGGAAGCAGTTCTGCAGAAAAGGACCTAGGGGTTATGGTGGATGAGAAGCTGGATATGAGTCGACAGTGTGCCCTTGTTGTCAAGAAGGATAACGGCATTTTGGGCTGTATAAGTAGGGGCATTGCCAGCAGATCGAGGGATGTGATCGTTCCCCTCTATTCAACATTGGTGAGGCCTCACCTGGAGTACTGTGTCCAGGTTTGGGCCCCACAGTACAAGAAGGATGTGGAAAAATTGGAAAGAGTCCAGCGGAGGGCAACAAAAATGATTAGGGGGCTGGAGCACATGACTTATGAAGAGAGTCTGAGGGAACTGGGATTGTTTAGTCTGCAGAAGAGAAGAATGAGGGGGGATTTGATAGCTGCTTTCAACTACCTGAAAGGGGGTTCCAAAGAGGATGGATCTAGACTGTTCTCAGTGGTACCAGATGACAGAACAAGGAGTAATGGTCTCAAGTTGCAGTGGGGGAGGTTTAGGTTGGATATTAGGAAAAACATTTTCACTAGGAGGGTGGTGAAGCACTGGAATGGGTTACCTAGGGAGGTGGTGGAATCTCCTTCCTTAGAGGTTTTTAAGGTCAGGCTTGACAAAGCCCTGGCTGGGATGATTTAGTTGGGATTAGGTCCTGCTTTGAGCAGGGGGTTGGACTAGATGACCTCCTGAGGTCCCTTCCAACCCTGATATTCTATGATTCTATGTCACTCCCTCCACTGGGTCAATACCTGTATTTTCATTTCTGCTTTTAGCCAGGAACAAGCAGCGGCCACTGATCTTTATTTTTAATAGTTATACTTCCACCAGATCATGACATCTGTTATATCAAGGTTTCTAGGATTTTTATGAAAACATTTACACATATGTCCTGATGCATATGGATAACTCTCAAAGAGATAGAGATCTCACTGAAATCTTACTCTCAGGTTTTCCTCACAATTCTTCCATTGCACAGATCTGAGCAGATCCTGGTATCCTGGGATGTTGACCACAGGCAACAGACATCCCAACACATGCCCCTTTCCACTGCACTGCTACCTGGCTTCCTCATCACAGTGTAGCCTTTGACAGCCAAAGACCCTCCCAACCATCGATGCCCTCACAGTGTGTATGTGTAGATGTTCCATAGTATGGGCGCTGCCTGTACTAACTTGTACGGCTTTGCCTTACAAGTTTAGAAATGGAGAATTTGGAGGAGTGAGACTGGTCTACTCCCCAACTCTATATGCAGAGCTGAAATACTGGAAGGGATTACTAGATTTGTGATTTTCATTTCCCCTACATTAGTGGAAGTGGAGGGAAGAATATGTTCTTGGGGTGACAAAGAGACTATACTGGATTCAAAACCTCTTACATGTGCACACTTCTTGGGGGTGTAATAATAGCTTAACAGTCATAATCACTAGGTGCAATTCCTTTATTAGCCAAGCCTGATAATATCACCTATTGAAAATAAATGAAATTTAATATAATGTAATTGAGAGAAAAATATAACATTTTTTAATACTTAATTGTTTGTTTTCATGGAAATTTCCTTCCTTTCTCAAAATGTGTTCAGTATAGCTTATTTTCAGCACTGCCTATCTTTTAATTTACAGTTTTTTATTAAAAATGTTTTCTTTTCAACATTTAGCACTTAATGCATGGATTATTTAAAGTTAAAGATATACGCAGTGAGAAGGAGTGAAATGCTTATGAAAACTGCAGTGAGACTACAAGAATGAATAGGGGTATCAGTGGGGACAGTTTTAAAACTAGAACTACTCAAATATCTGTGGCTCTTAGTAATACTACAGTAACATGCTGTAATGCTATTTTACATTCCTTATTTAATAAATAAGCTAAAGATAGCCACATGTATCCAGGAAAGACAGGTAACTCTTATCAACATGAATTGAATTATAAATCATGCATACATTCGGTTTCCATGACCATGTAAAAGACAAAACAAACAAACAAACTTGAAAACTACTTTTTTGTTTGAATTAAAATTGCTTAAATTGGGTGTGGTGAAGTCTTAGGCAAATAAAGCATGGAATAGGAAGTTTAAAAAGGTTATTGCTAAATGTAATAAAATACCTTGGAGAGCTGATGTTACAAAACTCAACTGCCATGTCTTATTTCTCCATTTAATGTTAATAAACATATTTATAGATGGTTTAATAATAGAATTCTATCATAAATTAGTAAAGATGTATAATAATGTTGTTTCAATTTAATATAACAATTAGACGTATACTGTAAGATGCTACATGTGTATCTCAGGTATTAGGAAAAAGTATGATAAGTGGTTTTATCTGATTAGTTAAATAAGTAGTGTACAGACTTAAGATTGCATTGTATAGTACACAAAGGTTAGAGATCAAATTGCATTTGTTACTTTAACTTTTGCATTTCTTGACTTCTGAGTGCTTAATATCTTAATGTACTTTTTTACTGTTTGTTACTTAGATTTATTGGCTTTTGTTTCTTTAAAAAAAAAAGGAGGGGGGGGAAGAAAAAGTTGCACTCTGGAGCGTGTCTGTCTTCCCTCTTCGGGATTTGTTTCTCAGAGCCCTCCTGGTAGGCCTCGGGGCAGGCCTGAGGAGCGCTCCTCTGCCAAACAGAGGGGAAAAGTCTATAACACACCGAAAGAAAAGGGGAATACCTTTCTCTGGCCCTCTCACTGGAACAGGTGTTGTCCTGTCACTGGCCCCCGGGGTGTCAGTCTTTCCCCTAAACAGGCACTGGGTTTTGGGTATCTCCCGGCTGTCTCCAGCCTTGCAGCAGTTTGTCTCCCCCCAACCCAGGAGAGAGATTTTAACAGGTTTCAGGCAGCCCTTAATTGGACTCAGGTGTCCCTAATTGACCTGAAGTAACCCCTTCCCAGCTTGTAGGAAAAAGAGCCTTTAGCATTTTAGGGCTAACATATCTGTTTTCCCAGACTCTCCTGCAGCCATCCGGCCTGACTTTATCACATTACCTAGACACAGTTAAACACTGCCATGTGTGCCATTTAGAAATCAGTGCAAGGAATCACTATTAAAATAACTTGCCCCAGCTAATATTTTCCCTGTTTAGAATAACATTGCCGCAATTACGTAGTAATTACTACCATTCAATACCCATAGTCTTAAAGTAGTTTACTGCCAGATGTCCTAACAACATAGCTGTCTTGATATACTGCACTCCAAAGATGTAGGAGTGGACTGTAAATTTGTTTAAATAGTATATAGCACTTTTATCCACTTTACCATTTCACACATTCTATACATAGATCCAAACTTTCAAAAGATGCCTTTAATGTTGAGTCTCTCTCATTTTCCTTATCCAAATTTAGATTTTGTGCCAGATTTCTGGTGTGCTAACTGCTCAGAAATGAAAATGAAGTCAGTAGGAGGGGTTCTGAGTCCTCATAATCAGACCCTATGTGAAGTTGAACTCCTCAAATTAGAAACCACTATTGAAAAAAACAGCCCCACAGAAATACAGCAGGCTTTGGGAAAGAGAAAATGCAGCCAACTGATATTCAGGATATTGCTCAATGTCAGAAGGGGAAATGTCATACAATGACATGTGATTGGAAAAGTGAGGGCTTAGGTGTGGGCTTCAGCCTTCCACAAAAAACAAAAAAACATTGAGTTTGGAACAGAAATTTCTCACTTTATTAAAAATGGACAAATGTAGTCATGCTACAAAACTACTCACAAATGTGATATTCAGTAGCTATTTTTTTTCTCTCTTTTTTAACTCTAGACCCCCAATTAAAAACACTTGTTTCTATCCATGAATGATGCTGTAGCCACCCACTACAATATATGCCACAGACTCTACACACAGAAAAACAGTTTTGTTTTCTAGGGTCTGAGAATTCTACATGGCAAAGTTCTTGGAACTTCATGTACCAACCCTGCCTTGATTTAAAGCAATGACAACAGGGAAAGTAAATATTGCAAGCCCTCTCCCTTTTATTAGAGCCTGAAAGTTCCATTGCTAGTGAGTTTCCTCTGTCTCTTGTTCTTTTTAAATTCATTTTTCCCCTCACAGAAAATCTTTGTGCCTACATTCTCCAACCCAATACATTTTCTTCTTATACATCTTGAGGATCTGCTGCCACTTCTGGCCTCAGATTTCATTTGGAAACAGACTACAATAGACTACTTAGGAAGGTAAAAGTGCTTCCCAAAAGGATTTTTTTTATGTGTATTGATTAAAGAATGTGTTTTGTTCAGGGAAGAAAAACACTTGAAATCTGCAATGAATAAGGTACTGGTCTTAGCAATTTTTAGCTTTTTTGTAGTGAACTTTGGAATATACTAATTTAATCAATTTAAATTTTGTTGAACAAAATATTCTTCTTGATGTCTTACCTGGTAAAGAAAAATACATTCTGCTTACAAATTATTTCATAAAGTCTACAAAAATATATATTCTCTGTCTCACATAAAATGTATGTTCAACCTGCTTTTGCCTGTAATGAAATACTTCTGAAGTTGTTATACTGGGTAAAATTTTGAGATTTTTGATGAGTACAAGCTTCTTGTTTTTTTTAAGAAATCTGAAAACCCAAGACAATATTAGTCAAAAAATGCCCCAGAAGTCATATTATATATAAATAATCTCAAACCTGCTCCTCAGGTTTGTCTACTACTATAGTTCTTTCCTCAAGACTGAGCAAGGTCATCCCTTAGATCCTCTCTCCTCAGAGAACCAGTCCCACCATACTTATATGCAGGTGTCATAATAAGTCACCAGACTTACTGAATCAACAGAACCTACTTAACCCTTTCCCAATAGGATCAACAGGAGGAGATTGGCTGATTCAGTCAAAAGCTACCATACTGTTGACTACTGCTGAGTTTCACATATTTCCTTTTGTCTATGCTGGAAGAAATCTAATTCTTCCAATACATAGTGAGAGTATGAAAAAGGACACGGTTTAAAGTTTACTAGCTGTGTTTCAGTGAGGCAAATTATATAGTATTTCAGATGCACTTTCTAAATTATATATGCACAGTTGAAAAGCATAGTTTCAGTATTTCAGGTTCCTGTATCCCAGAAGTAACAATAAAATAACAAACTAACTTTTCTTGCAGGGTATGTACATAAATACAGTGCCAAAACAAGAACTTATTTACAATCCTGTGACAGCTTTCCTACAAATAACTGTCAGGCAGAAGCTCCTCAATCTTTTTTGTCTAGATTATGATTTTTTTGTGTGTGTGCTCAAGTTGATATTTAATAATATCAACCTGAAGCTGTCTACACCTGATCCAGTCAATCTCTAAATACATAAAGAACTGTTGTTTGATGGGAAAAAATGTCAGCCACATTGTTAAACAGGCCCCTAAAGCAAAGCTGATTTAGAAACAGGTTATGAAGATTTTCCTTAAAGTTGAGCAGAAAGCTTTATTGAAAGGAGGGAAAAGACAAAATGTTTTAAACATCAAGAATATATGTTTTTGTAGACTGGAAAACTTAAAATATATTTTCATTGTAAAACAAAATATTTAGGGGGAAAAAAGCTTTCCCTCACTTTATCTGCCAAGACCTGAAATCGAGGCTTTCCTGAAGTGGTATGAATCTGTTTAACCTCTTTGTGCCTCAGTTCCTCAACAATAAAATGGGAGTACTGATACTTCCCTTCATCACAGTGGTGCTGTGTGGATAAATTCATTCATCTTAGTGAGGGGCTTAGTTATGGTTGCTATATAAGAACCTAGAAGAGTAGCATTGAGAGTTGTTAGCTTAGTTATTTATTATTTTTAATGAAGTAGCACCCACATTGTGCTAGGCACTGTATATATCTGAAAGAAGAGACAGTCCCTGTCCAATAAGTTTACAGTCTAAAAATGTGGCAAGAGAACAAGCCCTATGAGATCTTGCCTCTTCTGACTCTTAGGAAAGCGTTTTAGGAAATGTGGCTTTACTCTTATAAAAGGAAAAAGTGGTAGCTCCATATCAGTATGAGGAACAGTTTAAAAATGAAAAGAGTAGAAAAGAAAATGTAGACAGAGCATGGGGGCAGGCAGGGGAAACAGAGGCAAAACAAGACCAAACAAAAAAAATAGTTATCAGGTAATGAAGGGGAATAAGCAGAGGACAAAATGGATGAGAGATATATAAGATGAGAGAGTAAAATGCAAGAGGGTGAGAAAACAAGAAAGGGAGATTGCATTTCTTCCCCCAGCCACATCATTGTAAACAATAGAAAAAAAATCCCTCCAACATGACTAAGGGCATGTCTACCTATACAGTGCTGCAGTACTGATGCACCTGCGCCATTGCAGCACATCTGGTGAAGACGCTCTATGACAATAAGACAGAGCTCTCCCATCGGCATGATACAACCAACTCCGCACACTGACATAGCTGTAGATATCAGCCCTTATGTTGGTGTAACTTTTGTCACTCAGGGAGGTGGTTTATTCACACCCCTGAGTGACATAAGTTATATGACATAAGCTGTAGTGTAGACATAGCCTAAGCAAAGGCTGTTTTTGTCCCCAAATTTCCAGCATCCCTATCTATCAGTGCAGTAAGAGAGAGAGCCTATGTTTATCTCACAATCCTCAGCACTACTCCCTAGAACTACAGGACAAGATTTTAAGATGTTTAATGTTTCTAGATAAAATATAAAGACTTAAACGTTTGGAATTTGAACAAAGAACATACTGGAGGTGAAGGCATACCTTACATATATAATATACTATTGTTAATATTTCATTCTTAGGTTTGGTTTTTTTTTTGCATATCATTATTACTCTACTTTCCTAATTAACCTTTTAGACAGGCATTTTATCCAACAGAGAAGAATGGGTCATAAGTGTTTTGCAAGCTAATAAAACATTTGTTTTAAAAAGAGGTTTCAAAATGTATGTATTTATTACAACATATTTAAATAATTTTCATAAAACAAAGTGAGTTGGAACATAAAATAATACTATATGTAGTACTGCTTAATCTTAAAAGGCAAAAGACATTTTCAGTACATCACATGTCCATATCAGAGATTCTCTCACAACTCAAATATGCAGAAAAAGAGAACGTAGATTCATAGATTCAAGGACTGGAAGGGACCTCGAGAGGTCATCGAGTCCAGTCCCCTGCCCTCATGGCAGGACCAAATACTGTCTAGACCATCCCTGATAGACATTTAGCTAACCTACTCTTAAATATCTCCAGAGATGGAGATTCCACAACCTCCCTAGGCAATTTATTCCAGTGTTTAACCACCCTGACAGTTAGGAACTTTTTCCTAATGTCCAACCCAAACCTCCCTTGCTGCAGTTTAAGCCCATTGCTTCTTGTTCTAGCCTTAGAGGTTAAGGTGAACAAGTTTTCTCCCTCCTACTTATGACACCCTTTTAGATACCTGAAAACTGCTATCATGTCCCCTCTCAGTTTTCTCTTTTCCAAACTAAACAAACCCAATTCTTTCAGCCTTCCTTCATAGGTCATGTTCTCAAGATCTTTAATAATTCTTGTTGCTCTTCTCTGGACCCTCTCCAATTTCTCCACATCTTTCTTGAAATGCGGTGCCCAGAACTGGACACAATACTCCAGTTGAGGCCTAACCAGCGCAGAGTAGAGCGGAAGAATGACTTCTCGTGTCTTGCTCACAACACACCTGTTAATACATCCCAGAATCATGTTTGCTTTTTTTGCAACAGCATCACACTGTTGACTCATATTTAGCTTGTGGTCCACTATAACCCCTAGATCCCTTTCTGCCGTACTCCTTCCTAGACAGTCTCTTCCCATTCTGTATGTGTGAAACTGATTGTTCCTTCCTAAGTGGAGCACTTTGCATTTGTCTTTGTTAAACTTCATCCTGTTTACCTCAGACCATTTCTCCAATTTGTCCAGATCATTTTGAATTATGACCCTGTCCTCCAAAGCAGTTGCAATCCCTCCCAGTTTGGTATCATCTGCAAACTTAATAAGCGTACTTTCTATGCCAATATCTAAGTCGTTAATGAAGATATTGAACAGAGCCGGTCCCAAAACAGACCCCTGCGGAACCCCACTTGTTATGCCTTTCCAGCAGGATTGGGAACCATTAATAACAACTCTCTGAGTACGGTTATCCAGCCAGTTATGCACCCACCTTATAGTAGCCCCATCTAAATTGTATTTGCCTAGTTTATCGATAAGAATATCGTGCGAGACCGTATCAAATGCCTTACTAAAGTCTAGGTATACCACATCCACAGCTTCTCCCTTATCCACAAGACTCGTTATCCTATCAAAGAAAGCTATCAGATTGGTTTGACACGATTTGTTCTTTACAAATCCATGCTGGCTATTCCCTATCACCTTACCACCTTCCAAGTGTTTGCAGAGGATTTCCTTAATTACTTGCTCCATTATCTTCCCTGGCACAGAAGTTAAACTAACTGGTCTGTAATTTCCTGGGTTGTTTTTATTTCCCTTTTTATAGATGGGCACTATATTTGCCCTTTTCCAGTCTTCTGGAATCTCTCCCGTCTCCCATGATTTTCCAAAGATAATAGCTAGAGGCTCAGATACCTCCTCTATTACCTCCTTGAGTATTCTAGGAATAGGTTTCAGATAATGTTCCATTCTAAAACCTGCTACATTATAGAGTATTAAAATATTCAGGAAATCACTTTCAGCTGGCATTGCTGAATCCTCAAACTTAGTTTATTTATCCAAAACAAAAGAGAATTAAATACAAAAAAAATTAAAAGTAAAAGAAACACTCTAAATTTGGCTTCCAGATATTGGTTAAAATGTGTAGTAGCCCCATTAATAAAACAGCCAAGTCTCTGCTCCTGGAATTCCCTGAAGATGTATTTGACAAAAACAGCTGGGTCTTTACAGAATCAGTGTCAGGAGGATACTGAATAGTTACCAATAAAAATATTATTGGAGTTACTCTGCATTCACAGTGGAGTGACTAAGAGCAGAATTTGGCTAGGTATACTGAAAAGTTCCTTACTGTAGCAATTTGGAATCTTCCTGACACCTACTCCATAAAGAACCAATTGTCTCCATCATACAGCTATTGAAGAACTTCCATGCAGAGACGTCTCCTTCTACGGCTGCCGCAGAGGAACATCAAAATATCTCAGAATATAAAAATGGCAAATTATCCAAATATGGTATAGAACAAAATTATTAAATTATAGTGCCCAAAAGAGTTTCTGGGTCAGGAATTAATCCATGTATAACCCTGTGTGTTAAATCACAGTACTCATCCCAGGTGATCTCAATAAGTCTTTGCAAAGAAAAAGGAGCTAAAGTGAAATGACTGCCCCACACATTATTGGTGGGAGTTGTCATCTAGCTTGTAGGAAAAAGTGCATTGTCCCTTTAAGGGCCGGGTAGCAAGAGAATGACTTGCTGCACAAGGTTCAGACCAGGTCAGCATGGGGAGGCTGACCCATCCCCTCCCCCAGGTGACCAGAAGAGAGGGGAGAGTATTTAGATCTATGTCAGGGCAGGAAATGCCCTCTTCTACCTGGACCAGATGGATCAGCACTCACCATCCCACCCCTGGAAGTAATGAAATGCCAGGTTTTGTCATGATTTGCTGTGGGCATTATGTTAGTCATTCCTTTCTCAGGGGGTTGGGAAGAATTTTTTTCCCCTCACCGTCAGATTTGCCAAGGCAAGATAGAGTTTTTTTTTCACCTTCCCCACAGTGGGTTGGGGGCTTAGTTGGGGAGGACATGAAACAGGGGTCAGGCTATGATTATGTAACTCACTATGTAAGTATGGGGCAGGTGTCCAATGCAGGTTACCCCATAGGGAAGCAATATGATGATCAGATCAAATGGATTGGTAAAGGATTTAAAGGAGATATTCTTTAAAGGAGTGGAAAAAGGGGGAGGAGGATTGTGGCTCCCATGACTGGTATGGCAGGGAACCAACCCCCCGCCTTCTTTATAGCCTCCCTAAACCCTCATTCAAGGGGGTTGCTGGTGAGGTCTCAACAGCGGGTTGGCTGGGGATCAGAATGGGTAAAGGTGGTGGGCAGACAAGAGCCTTCCCATCTCCAAGTATATGTAAATGATTATGGAATTACTTGCACTGTACACTTTTATCTGCCGGTTACTCCCTGACATTCAGAAATAAATTTGAGACCTAATTAAACAATAGTCTATATCTCCTGTCCTTCTTCTGGCATAGCCGGACAATGCATCTGTTTGCCAAATTCAACCCTCATTCCGGCCAGAAAGGAGGAAAAAAAGACACAGCATTCAATTCCATCTCTTCACAACATCAAAATGCTTTCTCCTCTTAAGTATAGGCTGGATAATACAGTTCCCCTGACACTCCAACTTGTTTTCCAGTCTGGCTGGTTTAGAATTGTGTTTCTGCCTTAAATTCTGTTACAGGTCATCTACATAGTTTTTGCACTTTCAGAAAGGATAAACTCCTTTACATGTAACCTTCTAGTCAAAAATGTGTCATGACCTTGATGCAGTGTTTTCTAGTTCAGCTACCCAAATTCCCACTCCTTGAATCTGTGCAGATATAGCTTCCACTTTTATTCTCTGCTCCATTCAGATTAGAGATTGGCTTGCACAAAAAGCCTCAGTTACAAGTAAGAAACCTTCATTTTCAAGGCAATTCTTTTTGTTGTGGTCCTTGATAGTGTTTGTTTATTCATTGTAGATGCCAAAAAAACCCCACCCCAACAAAAACAAACAAAAATATAACCAACAGCCAATATGCCCTAGATAAAATATTTTCATGCCAAGCCCTTTTGGGTAAAGTTGGTAGATCCACAACACAGAGAACCAGTTGGATGAGATTTTGGATGGAAATTGGCTTTGAAGAGTTAAAGGATGCTATATGTAAAGATTTGGAACTGGTGCACATCAACTGGATGACATACAGAATTATCTGAATGGAGCAGAGAATAAAAGTGGAAGCTATATCTGCACAGATTCAGGGAGTGGGAATTTGGGTAGCTGAATTAGAAAACACTGCATCAAGGTCATGACACATTTTTGACTCCTTCATTTAAGAACAAGTCCCTATATAACAGAATGGATATGTAACCTTCTAGCAACTTAGAGATAAATATAACCAGGTAGAATGTTCAGAGTCAAAAATTGAAAAGTTCAGCCTTCGATTAGCAGCGCCTGTTAGAATGCTCAGGTGCCCCTTCCCTACCTCCCCTCTCATCATTCGAGCACATTCTGAGGGAGAACCTATAAAAGGGGCAAGGCAGACGTCGCCGCCTCATTTCATTCCATTGCTAATGCAGAATCATGGTTAGCTGGGATTCTGCAGAAGAGGGAGGGGAAGGTGCGTGGGAAGTATGAAGAACCCTTGTAAAAAAGTAACCAACCGTAATTGAGAAAGAAAGAAAGAAAGAAAGAAAGAAAGAAAGAAAGAAAGAAAGAAAGAAAGAAAGAAAGAAAGAAAGAAAGAAAGAAAGAATAAATGGTGGGTAACGACTGCAGAACTGATCTACCAAATTGGGCATCTGATCTAGCTGCAATATTTAAGACATAATTCTTAGTAAATGTATTGAACTCAATACGACCATTTAATAAATTTCAATTAGTGGGACATGCCTTAAATATGCTATAAAAGCAGCCATTGCTCTAATGGAGTGTGGAACAGAGGGGAGACCATGAGGCATTGTTATAACTTTCTACTATACACAGCCAACACATCTAGATGATGTTTCGCTGGAAATGGTATTTCCCTTACGGTTACTCACATATGAAACTGTGTGTGAAATTCTAAAATCTTTGGTCCTATCTAAATAGAAAGTTAGCACTTTTTTATCATCCAAACAATGTAATTTTTACTCCGTCTTATGTAAATATGGTCTGGGACACCCGTAGAGTAATGGATCGATTGATATGGAAATCGGAAACAACTTTCGATATAAATTTTGGGTAAGGACAAAGAACTACTTTATCTTTATGAAAACTTGTAAATGGAGAGCCAGCCATTATGGCATGAAGTTCACTGACCCTCCTGGCTGAAGTTATTGCATAAATGTGGTTTTAATTGAAACATGAAATAATGAACAAGAAGAAAATTTTGAAGGGTGGAGACATAAGCTTTGTTAGCACAAAGTTTAAATTCCATGAGTCTCTCTCACAGGGAGATAAAGATTTATCAAACCTTTCAGATACCTCTTGGCAATTCTGTGAGAGAATAAAGATTTACCATCTACTGGTATATGGAAAGCTGCTATTGCAACTAGATGTACCTTGAGTGATCCAGTAGATAAACCCTTATTCTTAGAAACAGCAAATACTCTCTTATGGATTGAATAAGAACTGACCCACAACATAATCATGTACTCATAATGAAAATCTTTTCCATTTTAAATAACTTTTCCATGTTTATTGTCTTCTAGCTTTACCTAAAGCCAGGGCCGGCTCCAGGCACCAGCTGACCAAGCAGGTGCTTGTGGCGGCCCCTCGGGAGAGGGGCGGCACGTCCAGCGATTCGGCGGAAATTCGGCGGAGGGTCCCTCACTCCCGCTCGGAGCGAAGGACCCCCCGCCGAATTGCCGTTGCAGATCGCGAGCGCGATCGCGGCTTTTTTTTTTTTTTTTTTTTTTTTTTGCTGCCTGGGGCAGCAAAAACCCTGGAGCCGGCGCTGCCTAAAGCACATTCTACATCTGCATCCTATTGCCCACATTATCAGATGTAACTGAAGTGGATCTGGATAGTACACTATCCGTTGCTGCTGTCACAGGCAGTCTGGTGATATTGGTAAGCATTTGTAGCTTCCTTTGGAAAGAAGGAGTAAATCTGTTTACTACTGTCTTGGCTAAGTTGGGGTGATAAGTATCACCCCAGTTTGGATTAATTTTGTCTGTACTTCACAACCTTCAACATTAGAGGGAATGGTAGGATAGCGTAAATCAGCTCTGTACCCCAACTGTGGAGGAATGTATCTGTAGGAAGTGAGCATCTGCTCATTATCTTGAACAATAATGAGGGCACTTGACATTGAGCCTTGTGGCAAATAGGTCTACATTTGGCATATTCCAAAGAGAAAAAAAAATTCCTGGACCACAGTCTCCTTTAAGGACCATTTGTGCATCTGGGAAGAGTCTCTGCTTAGTTGGTCTGCTAACTCTTTGAGAGATCCTCCACATGCAGAACTACTGTATAAATCTTGTGCATTATATATGAATCCCAATACCAATTGCCTCTTTGCAAAGCTGTGATGACTGAGTCCCTTCCTTTTTGTTTACATAGTATATTGCCATCCTATTCTCTGTGGCCATTTGAACCAAGATCCTTGCACCCGAAGAAGGAATTATCTGAGTGCCAAACAAATTGCTCTTAGCTCCAGAACACTGATATGAAGGTGACACTCTTGCTGATTCCACAGTTTTTTTGTTAACAAATTGTTGAAGTGTGCCCCCTGGCCTGTTTTGAGGTGTCTTTTGTAATTATCATGGAAGGAGATGGACTCTAAAGCAGAGACGGAATGTTAGATTTCAGTTTCAGAAATTTCTTCTCCAGGAGATAAGTCCTCACTATGCTGGAGTTTAGAAGTGCTCCTATGAAAAAAATATTTTGTGATGGGGTCAAAAGGTATTTCTGTTTATCCAAAAGCCCAAGTTTTGGAATAGAAAGCATGCGACTTGAGTGACTCCTTACAGATTATCTTCAGAAAATACTTTTTAGGAGTCAATTGTCTAAATAATGAAAAACAAAAATCCCTTGCCTTCTCAGAAAAGCTGCCACTACAGACTGACATTCTGCAAATACTTGAGGTGCAGTAGAAAAGCAAATGGGGAGAATCCTGTACTGAAAATGGTCCTGCCCTATGGCAAAAAGAAAGATAATTCCTGCGTGATGGTCTAATCAAAGTGAGCGTCTTCGGTTTACTACTCTCAATCTAGACGGGAGAAGGAAGGAGGGGATAATGGATCCTAGTGTTATCATTTTGAAGCAAAACTTTCAGATGTATCTGTTCAGTTCCTCAGATCCAGGATTGGACAAAGACCACCAACTTCCTTTGGAAGTAGGAAATATCAGGAGTAGAAACCTTGATAACTGAGATCTACAAGAACCTCCTCTATTACTCCTTCTCTTAGTAGAGAATTGATTTCCATTCTTAACACAGACTTATGAGAGGGGTCCCTGGATAGGAAGGGAGAGGGAGGGTTTTGAACTGGATGGTATAATCATCTTTTATAGTGTCCAAAACCCGTATGTCCATAGTGATCTTTTGCCGCTCATTGTAAAAACAGCATAAACCGACTACAAATGTTAGGGAAACAGAATTCAAGGTTGAGTTGTTGTTCTCAAACTTCATAGAATCATAGAAGGGTAGGACTTGAAGCGACCTCAATAGGTCATCTAGTCCAGTCCCCTGCACTCAAAGCAGGACTATGTAATAACTATACTATTCTTGACAGGTGTTTGTCTACCTTGTTCTTAAAAACTTCCAATGATGGATATTTCACAATCTCCCTAGGCAATTTATTCCAGTGCTTAACCCTGACAGTTAGGAATGTTTTCCTAATGTCCAACCTAAATCTCCTTTACTGCAATTTAAGCCCATTGCTTCTAGTCCTATTCTCAGAGGTTAAGGAGAACAATTTTTCACCCTACTCCTTTTAAAAACTTTTTATGTACTTGAAAACTGTTATCATGCTCCCACCCTCAGTCATTTCTTTTCCTGACTAAACAAACCTCACCCCACTCCCTGCTCACCCTGTCAAAAAACTGTCAAGAAGGAACAGAGAAGAATCTTTGTTCTTCCTGCTTAGCAGCTGCACTGAGCTCACAGAGACAGTCAGAACTCTTAGCTGGTAAGCTCTAGCAGAAGATTTGCCAACGTTCCCTAGAATGTGGCAGCCTTGGGTTTCCCTAACTACCATGCAAAAGATTGAAGAACTTTTCTCAGCCCTAGCTCAGTAGAGCTAGATAGCAAGGATGTGTGGATTTGTTCCCACTTGTGCTATATGACTGAGTTGTTTAACTTACCCAGAATATTCTTTAGGATGGAAGGAAGTGGCAATCCATACTGAGTGGATTTCAGAAGACCCCGTTAGTATACCAGCCACCCAGCAACACCAAGGACCAGAGGGAAGCACTGGAAGGAGTCAGATAGGCCCAGGAGAAATGAGCATATGTGTATAGAGGGTAGAGTGTGTGGCACCTCATGTTTCCTCCAACCGACAGTAAGGTTAAATGACGGACCAGACTTGTTAGGGGAAAGAGAGCACCAGATGAGTAGTCCTTGTGCTGGGGAGAAGGAGGAATGATTCAAGGGTAGAATAGTGGGTACCATCTGTATTGGGTTCCCCCATGGAGGCTTAATCCTCCAAACCTTCAGGTATTGGTTCACTTTCAACTCTTTTGAAGTAAAATGCATGTTCATATTGTTCTAGTATCATTAATGAATACACTGCAATTAGACAGAAGCATAATCTTATCTTATCCTTTGAATCTGCTCCTCCACTTCTGACATACCTCCATATGCCCAGGCCCACATCTCTTCTTATCACATTGATACCCCCTCACATATGTTCTATAGATACCTTAAATTTAAATGGCAAAAAATGAACTTCTAATCTTTTCTCCTAAACTCTCTCAACTCCTCAATTGCTCCATCATTACCGCCCCAACCAATCAAGCTTGCAGTATTGGAGTTTTATTTTACTTTTTCTACTTCCTCCTCAGATCCAGATTCTCTCCAAATCTACTTACTTTTTGTGCATACTTCTTAAATATTTCCTCAAATACATCCCCATTGGCAAAACTCCTGTTTTCTTTGTTTTCTTTCACCCAAAGTACAGAAAGCTCCATGTTTCTAGCATTTGTGACACTCACAGCAACTCTTTTCAATATATGCAACATTTTGCAACTAAATAACCTTCTCCCACCGCTCTGACCCTCTCCTCAAATCTCCTTTCTTGGTCCCAGTGTTCTCCTCCATTAAGTTAATACCTGCCCTTATTTGTAAGGCTTGCCATACCTCTGATCCTGGCTATATCTCATCTCCTGTCCCTCCCCACTTTGCTCTCTGGGCTCTGTTCACTCTTTTGGTCTAGTTATTCCCTATTGCTTCTCCTCACAAGCTCACTGTCACACTGTCCCCACACCTTCTTCTTACACCTGAGATGACATCATTCTTCTGGTACACCAAGCATCCTCACCTCCTCCTTCAAATCCCTGTTCAACACCTATTTATTTTCAGATTGCTATCCAGCACTGACAAACTCCTTTGTGCTCACTTCTCCATCCCTCTCCCTGACCTAGATCTATATTTTAAAATATCAATGTCAAAAAAGACACTCTATGACTCACATGATTATTAACTTTGACCCTTGCCCTTTCTTTCCACCTTTCTTTGTTTGCTCTCACCACATTTTCTGTTGCTCTAATTTAGCTACTAGGCTCTGCAGGGCAGGGACCATATCATTTTAAAATCTGTGGCAAGCACCATGGGGCTATAGTGATATATCAGTATACCATTACCTCTGTAAGAAAATAAAACAATAATTGTCTTTATTTTTTCTCTTTACTATTAAACTTTTGGGTGAAACTGATGCTTATGCCACATAGATCACCTAGGGTGAACAAGAGGATCACACATGTTGTTGTGGCCAAAAACAGATCTAGGTCAGGGAGAGGGATGGAGAAGTGAGCACAAAGGAGTTTGTCAGTGCTGGATAGCAATCTGAAAATAAATAGGTGTTGAACAGGGATTTGAAGGAGGAGGTGAGGATCCTTGGTGTACCAGAAGAATGACAAATAGGGAAGAACTGGTTGCTCCCCCAGGTATTAATCACTTACTCTGGGTTTATTAATAAACAAAAGTGATTTTATTGAGCATAACAACAGCAACAGCATTTTCATCTTATACACTACATATCCTCCTCATGCCAAACCACCTCAAGAACTTTGTTAGTTAAGTTTATTTACACAACTGACTGATATACCTCAATCTCAACCCATATTATTCCAGACTTGGGCATCTGTTCAGATTGTTGTGATAGGCACGGGGGTTTAGGCACAGAAGAGTTTAGAAACTCATATTTACATTTATTTAATATAAATCAAATTAAATCAAATTACACCTAGACATATCACACAAATTATGGAATGGGCTAATTTCTGAAGTGGAAATATATTTGCTTGTATCAAGTGCCTGGATTTAAATAATCACAGAAGTATTTTATTTTGACTTTTCTACAACATAGAACATACAATAAATAATAGCAAACCTACTTTTCAGTTGTATTCTGAGGACTCAGTCCTTCTAAGGACACAATCAGACATGTACAGAGCTGCTATACAGAGCTCCATGCACAATCAGGGCCTAAGCCATTTGGATGCTTCCAGTATTACTGAATAGAGAATGGAGAGCATTTCCTAGCATGAAAAATAAACCTTATATAATATTTGCTTATATTTATGTACTGCTAAGCATGTCCACAGTAGCTTATTGTTACCTTTGTAGTTCACCTTGAAGCCAATTGAGCCCACACTTTCATCCGTTTGAAGGTGTAACCACATCTGACTGTTCATGCTCACAATTAAATCTGGTACAAAACTTCCCGTTAACCTAGAAGAAAAACAAACAAAAATAATATTTAATGAGAAATCATCTGGATTTAAATATGAGTTTGTCACAGATATAAAATCCAGGTAAGGAAGCCTTGATTACAGCCCTCTGAGAACCACAATATTCAGGTACATAAAAATGATTATGAGAAAATTAATAGTTCTTAACAGGAAAAAATAAAATCAGATTAATTTTGTTTCATCTGTGCCATTGACACTTAGATTTGATAGAAATCTTTTTTTTAATCACAGAACGTTACTGCTTTGTAATCATAGAATCATAAAACTGGAAGGGTCCTCAACAGGTCATCTAGTCCAGTCTCCCGCACTCATGGCAGGACTAAGTATTATCTAGACCATTCCTGACAGGTGATTGTCTAACCTGCTCTTAAAAATCTCCAATGATGGTGTGACATTGAACTTCATATGTTTTATGGAAATATGCTTATGAGTGTGAATATGATGTAACTGGAATATGCTTTATGCAAAAGGTCTCATAACAAAGGTTATAACCTACTGAATATATGCCTCCTATTTGTATGCATGTATCATTCTTGTATCTGAAGCTACAAATATGAAGTATAACTCTGAGGACATATTGTAATTATGCAAAGTGTGGGCCATTAATGGTGGTTTAGAATCTTGATGGCACCCATTGACTAGGACAATTGGTTGTAAATGATTTATTTACCTGCAAACCGCCTTGTGTACGTGTGGGCCAACCCAGGAAGAATGGAGACTAGGGGTCTTACAGTAACATGTGACCATGTCACATGAGACTGGAATCCATCTTAATCCTTGTACTTTTCCATTGATGAGGCAGGGGTGGGGACAAGCACAGACAAAAGATTCCCGCCTTGTGCCAAAGATTTAAAAGGGGGTTGAGAGGGACAAATGGGGTGGCCAGTAATGAGAAAACCCCTGCTTACTACCTGAGATGTTTGCTGGATCTAACAAAGACTGTAACATTGGAAAGGATTGGGTCCAGACTAGGAAGGAGTCTAGTCTGTGAAAGAAGCTTATTGGAACATCTTTGAGGGTGAGATATTGCCTGTAATCAGTTTCTTAATGTATTAGGCTTAGACTTGCTTGTTTTGTTTTATTTTGCTTTGTGATTTACTTTGTTCTGGCTGTTATTACTTGAACCCAGTTAATCCTACTTTTTATGCTCAATAAAATCACTTTTGTTTATTAATAAACCCAGAGTAAGTGATTAATACCTGGGGGAGCAAACAGCTGTACATATCTCTCTATCTGTGATATAGAGGGGAAACAATTTACGAATTTACCCTGTATAAGCTTTATACAGAGTAAAATGGATTTATTTGGGGTTTGGATCCCATTGGGAGCTGGGTGTCTGGGTGCTGGAGACAGGTAACCCGCTGAGCTGTTTTTAGTTAAAGTCTGCAGCTTTGGGAGCATGGCCCAAACCCTGGGTCTGTATTTCAGCAGGCTAGCATGTCTGGCTCAACAAGACAGGGTTCTGGAGTCCCAAGCTGGCAGGGAAAATGGGATCAGAGGTAATTTCAGCACATCAGGTGACAGTCCCAAGGGGATCTCTGTGACCAAACCTGTCAGAGATGGAGATTCCACAACCTCCTTAGGCAATTTATTCCAGTGCTTAACCACCTTAACAGTTAGGAATTTCCTAATGTCCAACCTAAACCTCCCTTGCTGCAATTTAAGTCTATTGCTTCTTCAGAGGTTAAGAAAAAAAAATTCTTCCTCCTCCTTGTAACAACCTTTTACATACTTGAAAACTGTTATCATGTCCTCTCTCAGTCTTCTCTTTTCCAGATTAAACAAACCTATTTTTTTTCAATCTTCCCTCATAGGTCATGGTTTCTAGACCTTTAATCATTTTTGTTGTTCTTCTCTGGACTTTCTCTAATTTATCCACATCTTTCCAGAAATGTTGCGCCCAGAACTGGACACGATACTCCAGTTGAGTCTTAATCAGCGCAGAGTAGAGTGGAAGAATTACTTCTCGTGTCTTGCTTACAACACTGCTGCTAATACATCCCAGAAGGATGTTTGGTTTTTTGGCAACGGCGTTACACTGTTGACTCATATTTAGCTTGTGGTCCACTATGACCCCCAGCTCCCTTTCTGCAGTACTCCTTCCTAGGACGTCATTTCCCATTTTGTATGTGTGCATCTGATTTTTCCTTCCTAAGTGGAGTACTTTGCATTTCTCCTTATTGAATTTCATCCTATTTACTTCAGACCATTTCTCCAGTTTGTCCAGATCATTTTTAATTTTAATCCTATCCTCCAAAGCACTTGCAACCCCTCCCAGTTTGGTATCGTCCGCAAACATTATAAGTGTACTGTCTATGCAATTATCTAAATCATTCCCTAATCATTGATATTGAACAGAATCGGACCCAGACCTGATCCCTGCGGGACCCCAGTCGTTATGCCCTTCCAGCATAATTGTGAACCACTGATAACTACACTCTGGGAATGGTTTTCCAACCAGTTTTGCACCCACCTTATAGTAGCTCCATCTAGGTTGTATTTCCCTAGTTTGTTTATGAGAAGGTCATGCAAGACAGTATCAAAAGCTTTACTAAAGTCAAGATATACCACATCTACTTCTTCCCCCCATCCAGAAGGCTTGTTACCCTGTCAAAGAAAGCTATCAAGTTGGTTAGACATGACTGTTTTTTTACAAATCCTTTCTGACTGTTACTTATCACCTTATTATCTTCTAGTTGTTTGCAAATTGATTGCTTAATTATTTGCTCCATTATCTTTCTGGATACAGACATTAAACTGACTGGTCTGTAATTTCCTGGGTTGTCCTTATTTCCCTTTTTAGAGATTGGCACTATATTTTCCCTTTTCCAGTCTTCTAGAATCTCTCCAATCTTCCATGACTTTCAAAAGATAATTGCTAATGACTCAGATATCTCCTTGAGTATTCTATGATGCATTTCATCAGGCCCTGGTGACTTGAAGACATCTAATTTGTCCAAGTAATTTTTAACTTGTTCTTTCCCTATTTTAGCCTCTTCTGATCCTACCTCATTTTCACTGGCGTTCACTATGTTAGACATACAATCACCACCACCTTGTTGGTGAAAACCAAAACAAAGAAGTTATTAAACACCTCTGCCATTTGCACATTTCTGTTATTTCCCCCTGCCCCCATTGAGTAATGAGCCTACCCTGTCCTTTGCCTTCCTCTTGCTTCTAATGTATTTGTAGAATGTTTTCTTGTTACTCTTTATGTCTCTAGCTAGTTTGATCTTGTTTTGTGCCTTGGCCTTTCTAATTTTGTCCCTACATACTTGTGTTATTTGTTTATATTCATCCTTTGTAATTTGACCTAGTTTACACTTTTTGTAGGACTCTTTTGATTTTTAGATAATTGAAGATCTCCTGGTTCAGCCAGTGTGGTCTTTTGCCATACTTCCTATCTTTCCTATGCAGTGGGATAGTATGCTCTTGTGCCCTAAATAATTTATCTTCGAAAAGTTGCCAACTGTCTTGTATTGTTTTTCCCCTTTAGACTTGCTCTCCATGAGAACTTACTAACCAACTCCCTGAGTTTACTAAAGTCTGCCTTCTTGAAATCCATTGTCTTTATTTTGCTGTTCTCCCTCCTACTATTCCTTAGAATCATGAACTCTATCATTTCATAATAACTTTCACACAAGCTACCTTCCACTTTCAAAATCTCAACCAGTTCTTCCCTATTTGTCAAAATCAAATCTAGAACAGCCTCTCCCCTTGTAGCTTTCTCCAACTTCTGAACTAAAAAAAAATGTCTCCAATACACTTTAAGAACTTATGGGATAATTTGTGCCCTGCTCTGTTATTTTCCCAAGGGATGTCTGGGTAGTTGAAGTCCCCCATCACCACCAAGTCCTGTGCTTTGGATGATTTTGTTAGTTGTTTAAAAAAATTGTCATCCACCTCTTCTTCCTAGTTTGGTGGTCTGTAGTAGATCCTACCATGACATCACCCTTGTTTTTTACCCCTTTTATCCTTACCCAGAGACTTTCAACAAGTCTGTCTCCTATTTCCAAGTCAACCTCAGTCTTAAGTGTATATCTTTTTAATATATAAGGCAACACCTCCTCCCTTTTTTCCCTGTCTATCCTTCCTGAGCAAGCTGTACCCTTCTACACCAATGTTCAAGTCATGCTTATTATCCCACCAGGATAATCTTCTTGTTCTCATCATAACCTATCGTGGCAGTGATAACATAGGAAAAGAAAAAAATAACTGAAACATAGAAAAAAGATTAAGGGCCTGACTGCAGAACCCTTACTCATGTTAGTGAGAAATTACTCATGTAAGTGGCTCCCTATCCCTCGCTTCCAGTCCACTGCTTCAACCACTAGACCATACAATCTCTCCAGAGTAGGAACAAAACCTGAAGTAACTCTCTCTTTTAAAAAGGGAAACAGTTTATTTAGCTCATTTTAAGTTAAACTGTTTCATATCATTCTCAATAAGAGACAATAAGAAAAAATAATTAATTTATGTTTGAACTCACTAGAGTATATCTTTCAGAAAAAAACCCATCCAATATTGATTAAAAAATTGCCAGTGGTAGAGAATTGACCACAACCCTTATTAATTTGTTCCAATGGTCAACTAGTCATTGGGTGAAAGAAAAAGAAAAAAGAGTGATTCCATATCTCAGTGGTTAGGTGATTCACCTGGGAGTGGGAGATTTGTGTTCAAATCCCTACTCCAAATAAGGTAAAGGGGGGATTTGCACCCTAGTCTCCCACATCCTGGGTAAGAACTCTAACCGCTGAGCCAGAAGTTATAAGGGCACCAGCAGCAGCAGAGTTTTGTGTGCAGGGCCTGATCTGTTAGGCAACCTCTGAGATTGCCTACCAGATTGAGCCCCACAGGCAAGACTGTGGGGGGGGATACCTCATTTGATGATCCTGCATGGACTTAGACGTGAGCTAGGCACCAAGGCATTAGGACAGGCAGCTGTCCAGTGGCAGAGTTTTAGGTGTGTAGGGGACTATAGTGGCAGAAACTTGGATGCCTAGGGACTTTAGGTGCCTACAGGATTAGGAAACAGGTAAGCAGAGGTTTTGAAGATCTACATTTTGGATTTAGGCACCTAAAGTGGCAGTTAGGTGCCTAAATCCCTTTGTGGATATAGCCCTAATGAAAACTGTATTTGGCAGAATCGTAGACACCACTTCATTTTATAATGTGTCCTTTTTTTAAAACAGAATGTGTACTGAACAACTCTTTTTTTCCAAGTTAGCAGGGGTCTGTCTATGAGAACAGATGGGTCACAACTAACTTAGCTCAGTTTCCTTTCTTGAAAATGAAGCCAGGATCATTAGAAAGAGATCAGGCAATGTCTATGAATTGTTTATCTCCTAAAAAGGGCATTCAAAAATTATTTTCCAAATCAAGTCAATCGTTGAAGCTGTGCTGGAGCTTCAAAATGGATTATTTAAAATACATACTGTAGCTAATTTTAGAACTCTTCCCTGATCATCTTAGCCTGCTTCTGTTCAAATACTCTTTTTTGTGAGAAATTCACGTCAGTTTCCCACATCTGTGTTGACAGATGGAGCTACTATACAGACTATTGCCAGCACTGATCAAATAACTGTGTGGCAGAAATTAAATAATTAATGTATTAAATGCTTATTCCTGCTACAAAAAGAACATATCTTGCCATGACTAGCAATTTCATAAACTGCCAAGTTAATAACAGGATGTCTCTCCACTAGAACAAGCATTGGTGGACTGGCCACCTCTAGATTTTGGTAATTGTCTCTGGTAGCTGGCTGATTCTAGATTTTGGCAACAGCCATTGAGAATTTCCAGACCTACATTTCATTTTGGTCTCAATGGAAAACATTTTTATAATATAGGGCCATGGAAATTAGTACAATTTCTGTTTAATAAATTCATTTTTTCCACATTGTTGGAAATCGCCATTGTGCACAAAATACCTTAGCACTTTCATGGGGGAAATGACACTAAACTTTCACAAGGTTTACCCTACTTTTGTAAAATTAAACCACTGACAATCCATTTTTTCTCCCCTAGCACTTCCTGAATGGCACTTTGCAAATTAGGAGCTAGATCCTCACCTGTTGTAATTAAAGCCCCCATTGACTTCAATTAAATTACACAAATTTACTCAAGTTGATGATCTGGACCCCAGGTGCTTTGGGTAATAAGTGTCTAGCGGTGCCTGGTATAATTAGTGGGTTCAGACACTGATAATCTTCCTAATTAGCCGTGGTAAGGTGGCAGGTAAACACATCCAACAAGGATTTGATGGCAACGTTCGTGGGTAGGACCATGCATTCTCACCGTATTATATGAAAATCTGCTGGAAGAAAAACTATTAAATTGGGTGAGAGAGAGAGAGAATGACCCAGGGTCCAGTTCCTCTGCTCCAATCACTCTTTCATTATTTATCTACAACAGAAAAGCTTCAACAGGAGAGACCAAGGGAGCCCCACATTGGAATAACCCCTAGCTCTGTCATTACTCTCCTGAGAGGTGGAAACACTTGTTCAAATTTTTCTCACACTCTAGCAGAGATGGGGAAATTAAACCTGGGTCTCTCCCATTCCAAGTGAGTGTGGTTAAAAATTATAAGGTGGGTACCATCACCTTCTCATCCTTCTGGATTTTGAATGAGCCTCTCAGCATACCTGTGGGATGGACCCCTGCACATGACTTAGGTGGCCAAATACCTGTCTTCCTCTGTTTCATGAATCACTTTGAGGCTTAGGTGGGAGATGTGTGTCTGGATGCCTAAAGGGAGGCAGCAGTGCACATGCCCAGAGGCAGAAACTTAGGTGCCTAGGGAATTTTTACCCTGAAAAACAGGTGCTGAGTTTAGATGTCTACATGGTTCAGCAAGAGTGTAGTGAATCACAGTGGAGCCAAAACAGGGACACAGCCGCCTAAGTTCTTTTGTGGATTCCACCCCAGCCTCTAAGTTGCACAGTAGCCTATTTTTTTCTATGTGGCCCAGACAGGAAAAGATTTACAATTTTCTAACATTCCCTAATTATCTACTGCCTTGACTTATATTGTTAATTCTTCCTGAGAGGTTTTATACCTAGTGACTGCCACTAGCTTTATTACAAAACAATTGATACTCAGACACTTGGGGAACAGAAACAATATCTATGTGTCAGATGTGACCAGCCACAACAAACTAACACATCTCAAAATTCAAGTATGATTTAAAAACAACAACATAGAACTTTCAAAATAATTTGAGGAAATCATGTTCTGGTCATCAGCATCCTCTGAACTGAAAATATTTGTTACAATTTATTTGCTCGGCTCTCTACTCACCACAACTTCCCTGTTACACTTTATGTTAATCCTTACTTAATAGAATATCATGACAATTTGAGTAATGCATTGATAAGAGAAAATGATACAGAGTTCATTCATATTCTTGACAGCTTCAATACTGTAATTTCATCATTCTTCAAAATATGCCTCACCATCAAATACATTATTGTAAAATATTAACACCTTTAATGAAACCAAACCAGTCCAGAATGGTTCACTACATTTGTCAAAATGTAAAATATTGCTGCACTGTATCTGAATGTGTTACTGTAATTTAAGTGCCAAAGATAATAATACCAACACTTCATTTAAGTGGTATTAGAACCTGAAGAATTAGTGCTTAATAAATGCTCTGCCCTCATATGAGGCAATGTGGTCCAGGGAAGTAAGATCATGTGAGTTCTAATTCTGTCTCTACCTGTGACTGCTGTGTGCTCTTGGAATGTCATTTAACATCTGTGTCTCACTTTCCCTGTATATAAAATGGGGATAATAATCTTACTTTCTAACTTTTCAATATAATGTGAATAATGATGTATATACAGTCTTTGAAGATATATATCGCTATACAAATGTGATTGCATCTGAAATATTGAGGGCTTCTCTACATGTAACACCGACAGACCCCGGTTGTTGGTGGGCGGGATTGAACCTGGGACCTCTGGAGCTTAGTGCATAAGCCTCTACTGCATGAGCTAAAAGACTAACTATAGAGCAGTCTCTTTCTCTCTGTGTCTGCAGATGGGACAGAACACCACACCCAGAAGATGTGTGAGTTACACATTTCCCCTAGCTGAGGAAGCACATCCCGAGCTTCAGAGACTTCCCAGTTGAAATCCTGGATGAACCCCCACTTGTAACGCTGACAGAACCCAGTTGTTGGCGGGCGGGATTGAACCGGGAACCTCTAGAGCTTAATGCGTGAGCCTCTACAGCATGAGCTAAAAGCCAACTGGCTGTTACCTAAGGCTGTATAGCAGACACATTTTATCTCTCTCTCTCTAAGTGGTCTCAGTGCCACTAGATGGGATCGAACACTACACCCAGGAGGTGTGTGGGTTACATACAACACAGTTTTTGTGCTGATTTAAGTCTACAGGGTAAGTTAGTGTGCATCAAGCCAGGTTGTGAATCTACAGTGCACCATCTTGCCACACAGTAATATCCCAGATATTGACAGAAAGGTAGGAGTACAGAAAAGAGCCACAAAGAATAGTTAGGGTTTATCTTATGATAAAAAGGGTAATATTGCTAAGGGAGAGTCATGATGAAAGTCTATAGACACTCGAAAGGTATAAATGCCAAGGCAATAGAGCAAGGTTCAAGGCTGTATAATTAGGAGTAATTAAATGAACTTAAAAAAGGGAAAAATAAGGTGAATATCAAAAAGATCCTCCTGACATTGTGCACTGTGATCTAGTAAGCTTTGCTATAGACTCCTAAGGGATGTGATAGAAGCCTAATTGCTCAGGACATTTAAAAACACTTTAAAACAAATGACTAGAAAATGTACTGTAGGGAATAAACTTGCATTGGCAGGGAGTGGACTAGATGTCCCTATAAGGTCTTTTCCATTTTTAACTGATGATTTATTTTGTTTGAACAATTATGTGTATTTTTGTCCAGGATCGAACTTTTATTTTTGATTCATTTTATACAGATACATCATACCCACTTGAGAAGCTACCGTTTTGTTTTTCCCAGCACTTTCATTATATGAACTCCTATATTCAGAGTTTAAAACTCAGTTTTGAAAAACAATCAGAATGAAAGTCGGCACATAAGGCCCCTGTTCAGAAGTGATTATTAAAATATGTTTGTTAATACATATGCACATTATTTACGCAGCTATTTGCAAAAGACCAACCTCTTATAAATAGAGTTGGGAAAATAACAGATTTTTTGGTTCATCTTTAATTTGGAAAAAAAAAAATTTTTTCCAGGTCAAATGAAATATTTTATCTCAAAATCAAAACATTTCAATTTTGATCATTTTCAAATGTTTCTGAATTTATAAATTAAATTAAAGGGAAATTTTAAACTAAAAAGTGGTTTCAAAGTGAAAAATCTAAAAGGTTTGATTTTGAAAATATCAAAATGAAATGTTTTGATTTTTTCACGTTTTTTTCCACAACAATTTTGTGAAATGTTTCAATGTTGTGCATTTGTGTTATTCACAGAAAAAAAAAGTACTGGCCAAAAAGTTTCACTTATGATCTACTCATATGATCTTTTCTAAGCAACAAAATATTATCTTTATTTATTTTTAAAGAAAAATGAAGCGAATATGGAATACTAAATTAAATGCATACAAATGGACCTCAGGAAAACAAATCACACACAATTTTTACCTACTTTTGCTCCAGATTATTACAATTGAAAAATATTAGAGAAAAAAAACCAATACAACACAAATTAACAAAAGACAACTAATGCCAAGTTACACTGTTCTGCCCTTTTCAAAATATATGGAAATTAAGGTCAGAATAATTGTTTTATATTTGATGTCTTTTTAAACATTATTAATTAAATATAATTTTATGAACTTGGCTTCTTGGGACTGATCACCGCAAGAGAGCCAAACACCATCAGCAGATTAAGTAAATGACAAATCTGAATCCAGGACCTAACAAACTGATTATTATAAAATAGATTTAGGCGCATAGATACTGTGGTGATGGGTGGCAATCTAAAACCCAAAGATAGACACTCAGTAAGTTACCTGCATTAGGTACCCAGGACTGCCGAAATCATAACATTAGATGGTTTAGGTAACAGCAATATTTAACAGGAAATTACAGAGACGATCTAGCCTGTGTTCAGGGCTTACCTGTCATAGCCAGTGAGCTATGACGGTTCCTATGGTTCATTTGCTGTCAAGATGTGCTTATTGAAAAAGACAATTACTTAAGAAGTACATTTCTCTGTCCATTCCCTTTCTTCTATATCACATTCTTAATCTGACCACCCAGCCCTTGCAGAGGAACATAGTAACCCTGGGAAAACTGCATTTATAGGCTTATTTTTAGCAAAACAGAATCAGTCTGCCTGAAGAACTGGGGCTACATTATTCTGTTTTAGCTCTCATGCTCATCTTCTTTTGAAACTAGAATGGTAAATATGAACTAAAATACTTTATCCTATATGTCAGTCTTGAATAATTTGATGAGCTCCATAAGATTATTTTTCTGTTGGCTTTATTCATCTCTCAGGTTACACTAGAAAATAATTTTGTCCAATCTATGCATCATTCACTACCACCACAAAACCCTATATTAAAGTAATTCTGCAAAGCATATCAAATCAACAGAGACTTACACTTGCAGCACAGTTTTAGGATCACCGACTTCTCCTCCATCACCAATTGTCAGTGTGTCGTAGCCAATCTCCAGATCAAATTCTTCAAAATTTATCTGAATAACCTAGTAGAAAAAATATATGCTCTTAAAAAGTAAGAAATTTCATTATGAGTGAATACAGATAACTTTCAAACAGCAAAAATAAAACAAAACCCCAAATAAGTAATAGCTACACATATTAGTGACATTTTATTTGATACTACCCTGTTGTTATTAACTTGAAAAATTGGTTACTGCAATATTCCATTAAAATAAAATTCTTTTTATGTGGCACCAGTTTTCTGGCATGTTAGAAGTACCTACATTTCAATTATGTGGTTATTTTACTTTTTATATAGTACTGTACAATTGTATTACATTTCCAATGTGGTACCCTCACAGGGCAACATAATTACTTACTGAGGGTGAAATTCACTCCTGCCTATATTAAATTTAAAAATTTTGCTTTGTCCAGGAAATTCTGAAGAGATGAGGACATAATTAACACACCCCATGCCTACAACCAAGTTTTGGTGGTACAAAGAAGCCTCTGAAGACATTATTCCAGCCTATAGGTTAAACCTGTTACATATTTTTATGAACTTGTAAAAAACATGACTGCCAAAAGGTGAAAATTTTGTTATGCCTCTGTACTCTAAACTGGAGTATGACAGATATTTAATTATGTGCACAATGCATGTTATATATTATGAAGAACAACTGTCAGCTCCGTATTTAATGATGAGACGAGTTTCGCACTTAAAGCAGGAATTTAACCACTTTGTTACATATTAAAAATGCAGCTTACCTTCCCCATCAATTGCTTAAGCTACATTTAAAAAAAAAATAGAAATAACACAGATACCGCAAACTTCCCATATAATTAAAAATAATTGAACTCTTGTGCAAAGGTTACATTTTAAGGTGGGTTTTTTTGGCGGGCGGGGGGGTTATGTATATATGGAGAGAGAGAACTGAAAATTTCTCCTTCAGCAGCAGCTGTCAGATAATGTTCTGCTCCAAATGATTCCATAAGAAAAATGCCATCTTTCAAAATGGCTGTCATCTTCCCATTGTTCTCAACAAAACTGAAGCCAGCGCTGCCCTTAGTTAGATGACTATTATGAAAAGGGCATATCTCTACCATTTCTCTGAATGTGACTGAGTGTCTCCTCCTAAGAGTATAGGGGCCACCAGCACTCCGAGACAGCTTGGCTTCATTCCTTTTAAGAGCATTTGGAGGTGATGACCATTTTGAATAGGGCAATTCTCCATGTGTTTTCTGACGGAGATAATTTCATGCACCAAACCCTGCTGACAGTAACTTTAAATGAAAAACAATGGAAAAAATTACCTTTGACCCTAATTATTTCTTTTCAGAAGGTACCAAATCTACTCCAGAGAAAGGGTTGTAGGGAACAGAAAACAGTGGAGTGTGTGTGCACATGCATCCATGAATTAATGTAGTAGCAGAAGAGGAAACTGATGGTTGGGGGAGGGGGGGAAGTGTGGTTCGTAATGAAGGGAGGAGGAAAACTGGTGTGTGTTTCAGGGAAATATAAAGGACAATAAGAACACGGAAGCAAGAAGCAGGGGGAATTTGCGGGACAAGAGCTTTACACTGCTCTGCCAAGCAAAGCAGCTTTAAACTCAGCTTCAGTGGCCAGTATACTTTGTCTGATTTGGGTTTTCTAGAGTCGAGTAAAACAGCCAGAACATGACAGTGAATCTGACCATAAAAGCTGAAAAATTAATAAATATATTTGAAGTTGATAGTTCATATCTTCAAAGCATTAGAGATATCACTTGTTAACATTTTCATTTAGTTCCTCATTTATGGATCATGTATGTAATTTGTAAGTTAAAAAACCTTGGAAATTCCCAGACAAAAATTATGTTAAGATTGAATTAAGATCATGAATTCATATCAGTAATTTGGGGTAAAATACCTTTTACAGCTATTGTAATTATCCAAAACCCAAGCATTATAAACCCAGGAAATAAATGGTTACCTATATGCACTGTAATTGTTGTTCTTTGAGATGGAAATTGGAGAGAGAATTGCTTGTGGAATACAATAACAAGAACAGAATGTTCATTCTTCAAGTAGTTGCAAGCATTTAGTCCACTCAAGTGACTCACACCCAGTACTCACAGGAGGAGGGGCTCAGAGTCTATTTAAACAATGACTTCAGTATTGCTTTCCCAAGGTCTGCATCTGACCTAAATGCAGTGGTAACTACATAGCGCTTGGTAAAAATATGTACTGAAGATCAGGTAGCAGACGTGCAAATGTCTAATATTGAAACATCACTGAGGAATGCTATCAACATTGTTTGGGCCCTTGTCAAATGAGCCCGTAATCTTTATGGAGGTATGGTCTGAGCTACTTCACATGCTCTCATCCAGGAAGCTATCCACCTGTAAATCATCTTTGCAGACATAGCCTGACCCTTCATTCGATCCATATACGAGACAAAAAGACCAGGTGAGGCCTGAAAAGGCTTACTACTCTCTAGGTAAAATGTTAAGCACCATCTCATAACCAATGTGTGAAGTCACTGTTCATCTGTATTTGAGTCCAGTTTAGGAAAGAACACCAGTAAGTAAATTATTTGATTAAGGTGAAACCACTTTCGACAAAAAATTTGGATATGACAGTAGGGCTACCTTATCTTTGAAAGATTACATATGCAGGGATTCTGCTGTTAAGCCCTGCAGCTCATTTACTCTTCTTGCTGATGTTACAGCAACAAGGAAGACTGTCTTCTGGCACAGGAGGACAAAAGAACAAGTTGCCAAGGGCTCGAATGGAGGCCTCATAAAGGCAGCTTAAGATTGTTATGGTCCCACAAGGAAACGAATGACTCCTCTTAGAAATCTCACTACCATGGAGTTCAAGAAAATTGACTTGCCTTGGATGGACGGAGGAAACACTGAGTTCACTGCTAAGTGAACCCTTAACAAAATGCGTGAAAGACCAGAAGACTGAAGGTACAACAGGTACCCCAAAATGTCCCGAATGCAGGCAAGCATTAGCTGAATTTCCCAGGCTAGTGACCAAACTGAAAATTACATCTACTAGGGCTACTTATTTGGCCAAGTGGAAGGTTTCCTACTGTGACGTTGTGCAGTCTATATGATTTTGTAAAAACATGATAAGTGAATATAATGTAATTGGAATAGTTTTATAAAAACATGATAAGAGAGTTTAATGTAACTGAAATATGCTTCATGCAAAAGGTATCATCACAAAGCTTATAATCTACTGAGAGTGATCATCCTATTTGTATAAATGTATCACTCTTGTATCTAAAACTAGAAATATAAAATATAACTCTGAGGGCCTATTGTAATTATGCAAAGTGTGGGCCATTGATGGTGGTTTGGAATCTTGATGACTCCCATTAACCAGAGCCATTGTCTGCAGATGGCTGTATTTACCTGTGAGTCTTCCTGTATATGTGTGTGCTGGCAAGTGAATAATGCAGCCTTGCAGTGACATGTGATCATGTCACCTGAACTGGAATCCATCTTTAACCTGGTGCTTTTCCAGTGAGGGGTGGGGGAACCCAGAGGGACAAAGGATTCCCGCCTTATGCAAAAGATATATAAAGGGGTGGAAGAGAACAGAGGGGGAGAGGAGCCATCATGAAGAATCCCCTAGCTATCACCTGAGCTGGAACAAGAGCTGTACCAGGGGAAAGAATTGTGCCCAGGCCTGGAAGGTGTCCAGTCTGAGAAAAAACTTACTGAAGCATCTCTGAGGGTGAGATTATCTGTATTCAGTTTGATTAGACATAGATTTGCGTATTTTATTTTATTTTGCTTGGTAACTTACTTTGTTCTGTCTGTTATTACTTGAAATCACTTAAATCCTACTATTTGTATTTAAATAAAATCACTTTTTACTTATTAATTAACTCAGAGTATGTATTAATACCTGGGGGAGCAAACAGCTGTGCATATCTCTCTATCAGTGTCATAGAGGGTGAATAATTTATGAGTTTACCCCGTATATGCTTTATACAGGGTAAAACGGATTTATTTGGGTTTAGACCCCATTGGGAATTGGGCATCTGAGTGCTAAGGGCAAGCAGACTTCTGTGAGCTGTTCTCAGGTAAACCTGCAGCTTTGGGACAGGTGGTTCAGACTCTGGATCTGTGTCTGGAGCAGATGGGTGTGTCTGGCTTCAGCAAAACAGAGTGCTGAAACTACTGGGCTGGCAGGGAGAATAGAAACAGAAGTAGTCTTTGCACATCAGCTGGCAGCTCCCAAGTGGGTTTCTGTGATCCAACCCGTCACACCTACTATTAAGTAACAATTGTTGAACTGCTTCCAAACATCATTCCTCCTTTTCACCTATCCATGTAGCATCCATGCTGTGAGGTGCTGCTTGCCCTGACCATGGTGCTGGATCAGTAAGTCGGGATAAAGAGGAAGAGATATGGGTGGTCAAACTGATAAACTGAAGAGACTGGCGAGCCAATGGTCTCAGCCACTCTGGTACAATGAGAATCAGCCTGGCATGATCCAACTTCAGTTTGTGAATGACATGAGGGATGATTGGGATTGGAGAGAAGGAATATATACATTGTGATCCCCAAATCAGGTGCAAGACGTATGTCAAGGAGCCAGGACCGAGGCCTGCTCAGGAGATAAATCAATGACACTTCTTGTTGTTTTTTGTTGCAAACAGATCGATAGCCAGAATACACCATTCTCCTAAAACGGACCTCAACATTCAGTTCTCCACAGACCATTCTCAATCTCAATCCATAGGAAGTCTTGACAATCTATGAGAATGGTGTCTCAAAGCCCAGGGAGATTGGGAGGATACCCCTGAGCTTAACCCTGACAACCCTCCCCAAAAGCATCCAAAGACAACCAGGGAGACATCCCAGGTGGAGTGAGCAAACATCCAGCCTCATCTGAAGCCGAAAATGCCGGTTGCATTGATACCAAGGTAGATAAAGTAGTCAACATTTGAGGACTGTCAGGAGAATCATACTCCCACTCAATACCAAAACAGGAGATGGCACCAAACCCAGGATCAGGACCCACCCTGTAGATGTGGACTGTACCACAGTCATCATCAGTACCGAAGACAGTAACTGTGCCAACAGACCCTTCAGTACAGATAAGGAGGCAAACCTCAGCTGCCCACTCTGAGGTGTTGCTGAAGATGATGCAGACAATTGAGACAGGTCTACAATTAATCCAGGCAGTGCTGAGAACCACAAAGAAGTAGTGCCGGCAGCTCAATGCTACTGAATAATTGGGGAGTCAGGAACAGAGAGGTAAAGCAAGTCTAACGCTGCTTGGTACACCAGTGGCACGGAAATAGATGGTGCTGATGCTGTCAGTACTGGACTCAACAGCTGTCCCAGGGATGGTATCAGAGTCAATGGTGTAGCATCTAACTGATGTCACCTCAGTATCAGAGAGCAAGCAGATGGCTCTGCTCCATCCTGCAGACCAGAAGAATCATGGTACTAGTCTGCACTCATCCTGGAAAAGGAGGATGAATCTCCCCGATCTCTGGAGCAGCTGCGGTCCCTTTTGTGAGAACTTTTTCTCAGCGGACCAAGGAAGGAAAATGATCTCCCTCCCTCTTGGGAGAGGCATCAGAGTCTGGCTGAGGAACATTTGCTCGCTCGGTTCTGAACTTGTCTGAGGGGGCAGATGATATGCAGAGGTACTGGGTGCTGAAGCAGGCCTCATGGCTGCTCCATAAGGTACTGTTGAGGAGCAAGTCCCTAGCCACCTGCATTCTTTCCTTGAATTATTTACTTATGGAGCACCTTTAAAAAAATCAGTTAAATCTAACTTGGGACCACAAATACTAAAATGCCATAATCATATGGTTCTTGCCTGGTGCAGCTACAGGATAGATTTTGTATGATTGTAATATCGGCCCAGGGATTCTCCATTAAAAAGAACCCAGTTAAGTTGGCAAATTAGTTATTTTACATTGCCAGACTGTTGCAAAGCTGGAGCCCAGTTTCAACTCCATTTGGCTCAAAACAGCTAGAGCACATGGCTTTTACAGGCGGGGATGGGGTAGAAGGAAGTTGTTTTTTTTTCTCTTTACAATGTTTCCAAAATAGCTTTTCTATTATATACTTGGTATGTAAATTAAAAACCCCATCAATGAACCCCCCGGGCAGATATCATCCCTGCATCGAGGGATAGCTGAATAAGGAAGAAGAAGAGATAACTCATATATGATCATGTGGCATTATAATTCAATGATTAGGCTACTGACCTAGGATTTGGGAGACCCAGGTTCTATTCTCTGCTCCACTCCAGACTTCCTGTATAATCCAGAACTAGTCAATTAGCCTCTCTGTGCGTCAGTTTCCCATCCGTATAATGGGATAACAACATTTCCCTACCTCGCAGGGGTGTAGTGAGGATAAATACATAAAAAACATTGTGAAGTGCTTTGAGATCTACTGATGAAAAACGCTCTATAAGAGCTAGGTATTCTTAAGATTTTATTCACAATTGTTTTGGAAGGTCTGGACAACTCGCCTGGGACTTTGCCACTGGGTAATAGAGCTATTCCAAATGTGTGCTAATAAAACCAATATACTACATAATCATTTACACACGCACATAAATATATATTACTATATATACCCACACATATATGTAAATAAATCTACATCTCCTGTGTACTAGGTGCTTAAATAGTCAATCATTGAAGATAATTGGTGTCAAAGTACTGCATTATTGTAAAACTAAGAGTGTATTAGAAGGGAAACCATATATATTATTTTAATTGCCTGGAAAATTTGGGGACCATTAGCATTTAATAGGCAGTCATAATCACTGCAATTCCTACTACCATAATTTCCTCTCTCTCAAAAATACTGGATGAAGTGAAAATTAGAAAAATGCTGTTAATTCTCCACAGCTACCGGTAGCCAAACAAAAATACAGCAGTAATTTCTATATTACATTTTATTTTATGAATGGAAAACTATAAAGCCAGTTCTTAGAGTCAACAAGCACTACCCAATGCTGCTCTTGCCACTAGAGGGGGAAAAAAAGTGCTACCATCAGCTGTTTCAACTATATTACAGTGAAAATGAAATATAGTATTATCAAAATCAAGTTTAGCAAAATGTGCTCACAGGGAATCAACTAACCATCTAATGAATTATCTATGTCAATTTGGATTTAATGTAGAGCACCTGAGTAGATTTACAGCATCTAATGAATGTGCTTTTTCTTTGCTGACTGAACCTGGAGGTGTTTTAACTTTAGTGAAGTTGCATGCATGGGTCAAGGGTAACATATGGCCATAGTATTGTTTAAATAACTGATGGAACTGTAAATTTCAGAGAGAGAGAGAGCAAAACAAGTGGCATTAACTGACTAAAAGACTGTAAAATCCGAGGTTAGTTCAGGCGTTTGGCTGAATAGTATATTTTTTCCAAGATTTCTGAGAACAAATGTCAAAGGAAAAAAAAAAAAAAAAAAGACTCCATGGAAGCTGTGCTAGTCTTCTATATTTTACCCATTGTGTAGCAAGATCAGCTGTAGGCTTGAGACCTGATCAGCCCCCACCCCCATACGTCCGGGTAACACAGCATACATAGATCAAGTTGTGGAAGAGGAAACCAGGTAAACATTGGTCAAATACTTGGGATCTGATTCTCATTTACACTAAGCGTAAGTTATAATTAACCCAAGTTAGCTCCCCTTTCCACTGGCAGAGCAGGACAAAGTGCCACCACTGTAAATGAGACCTGCCCCATAGTTTTGATCAACCAACACCTAAATTCATATTTAAATGTTTATTTGTAATTCAAAGTCTGGCCGCTGAGAGAAACGCAATGGGGCACCTTTTGCCCTATACCTAAAAACACACATGTGCTTGAATTTCAGCAAGAGTAGAATAATTGACATTAATGGAACTACTTGCATGTTTAAAATGAAGCATGTGCATAAGTATTTGCAGGATTGGGTCATTAGTTATAGTCTCCAACCTGTAGCTACCCAGAAGATCACTCCAAATGGGACTAACATTTCAATTATATCACTAATGTTTATGCAGAAAAATCAGGGTCACAACTGTTTTATTTTAAATCATTGTATATATAATGCCTGTAACAAAGTAGCTTGTAATATTCAGTGAATATTAAAAACAAAGAGCTCCAAGCTTATTGATAGACAATCCCTCCCTTTGTTAGAAGTGCTAGTGACAATGTAGGATTCAGGCCTGTATTTTCGCATGCGATAGAATTTTAGGTCTTGTTTGCCCGTTTGATTCTTGATACACTTATATTCTTAACTAATATGCGTGAACAAAGGGATCCTTACTAATATGTGTAAACAAAGGACAAAGACACTGTGTATGTTGCTTCTGCCTAGCCAGGTGGGTTTGTTAATATAATGGGAACAGATAAGAACAGTTACAGTGTTACTGGGCATGGTGGGAGTGTAATATACGAGCGCACACTTTAAGACTGCCTCAACTCCTATCTCAAGGCAAGGTCAAGTAACCAGTTGGGAGGGGCAAGGAGGGATGGGGGAGAGGGAAGGTATAAAACGCTAAAAGGCTAAAGAAATGCCTGTCACTGACCGTAGCACAACCTCACTCCTTACCCCTCCCATGGGATACAAAAGAGGTGGGACGAAGACCCCAGACCCACAACTCCCCAAAACAGATCATGACCATAAATTTTAAGGGGTAGGACTGAAGACATGCATTTCAGGTATAATTATGCCTGCTAAGGGGGGGAGGAGGGGGGCGGGAATGGGACACTGAGAAACAAGGCTCTGCGGCATCAGAGTTATGGATATGCTTGCTGGAAACTAACCCCAACAAACATTGCACTGCCCACACCTCGGACTTCTGGCCTTCTGCTTTCTGTTTGCGTGAAAAGAACCAGGGTAGAGGGTGAAGAGAAAGCCCCCTAACACCCTTCTCCTAAAAATCTCCTAAAGCTTGCTTGAACAAAAAGATCCTGTGGTGAGAGACATAGCAAATCAAACTTAGGCTCTGAGAGTCCGCCATGGAATTCAAAGGGGGGACCTTCAGTTGAGAATACATTATTGCCAACTTTAGAGATCTACATTATCAGAACCAACAGTCAAGACTATCTAGAAAGCTCCAGTAACTTTCGTGGTGGATCTTGAGTCAGAGCCAAAAATTGGGGCTAGAAGCAGCATGGCATATCAGATTTATTACTACAGTACCTAACCTCAAGCATAATGGTTATGTAACCACTCTTATGTAGTAAATATGTTGAATCTGGGAAAGTTTACTGGCAAATTTTGCTTTGTAAATTCACTAATTGTATTGGAATGCATATGTGTATGGCATCAGAAACGAAAAAGTCTACTCCATTTTAAAGGTAGTGGTGCATTAATTATTAATTAATTAATTAATCCCTACATTTTCAAAAAAGCTTTCAACCATTGAGCTGTTACTAAAATTTTAGATATTTTTAAGATTTGTGCAGTCTTGATGACATACAATCACTCAGTAGTTAGTAGAGCCTGAAAACCATCCTAGCACAGTCTAGTTACATTTTCAGTTTTATTTAATGCAGGGAATTTCCCCAACTCACTATTAATTGGATTGCCAGATCTGCTAAGTCATGTGGTCAGAGGTGGGGCTGAAGAAAAAAAAGTGTATGTCATTTGTTAAAGATTTTTTTTTAATTTTACTGAAATTTAGGCAAGATTACATAATCCTCCCTGGAGGCTAACTAATGCCTCTTCTGCATCTAAAATAAAGGCAGCAGTCTCCTTGGCAACTGTCTCCCAGCCAGCCAGACACAGAAAGAGATGCTATGACTCAACTCCTGATAATTACATATCAAAGAGTAGCAAAGGAACTAAGAGTCTAGGGCCATATCTTGCTACTCATTGTTTACTCAAGCAAAATCCCACTGACTTGAACAGGAGTCTTGTCTGAGTAAAGGCTGTAGACTTTGGTCTTTAATAATTTTGGGGAAAGATTTTCCAGAGGCACAAATGGAAGTTAGACATCCAATTCCCATTGATTTTCAATGAGAGAGAAGTATCTAACAGTCCTTAGTTCCTTTTGAAATTTTACCCTGTATCATGTCAGAAAATAGTATATTGTCCCCCAAAAAGTAATACAGAAGAAAACTTTATTGAAAACCAAATGGCTAAATTTATACTGAGAACTGCACTGCAGATCTCCACAAAGAGCATGTTTTCAGGTGATTATTTCTGAGATAGCATTATCCCCAGCCAACAGTTTGATGTGGCTGCATGCTACATTGAATCTAACGCTCTGCATGCCCGATAGATTTGTGCTGACATCTCCAAAAGATGACAAGAGTTTACAGAGAAAAGTAATGTTCCCGGTAAAACTTTCAAACTCTCCAATTCTACACACCTACAATATGCAATTACAGCCATTTTTACCAGTGTACAATTCAATAATTTGGGCTTCTCAGCTCCTTCTGACATAGAGGCACTAGGGAGATAAAAAGTTTAATGTATTTTCATACATGAATCTGCTAATATAAAGGTTGCAGTGCAAACATTAACTCTAAAAACAGCACATGGACACTGAGGAATATTTTAATTCCCCAATATTTGACATTTTACCAATATAATCCCAAGCCTTCATGTACCATGCTTTGAACAAGGGAACTCTCCATCCATTTGCCTCGGACAAGTATTTTGAGACTGCAGAAGGTAAATAAATAGTCATACCTTTCACAATATGAATAAGAGGGAACACAACAGAATTAATATGTTCTATCAAATAGTGCAAAAAAATTTATACATGCTTTTTGTGGTATGTTGCAGGCATTTCAGTTTGACTCACAATATCCAAAAGCAGGTGTATGACATGCCATTCATTTTATTGGATACATACAACTGACCAAATATTGAAAAAGCACTCTCCACCCATCTGCCATTTTTTCTGTGGGGAGAGAAGTAGAGGGAGAAAACCTATCCTGGTGCTAAGAATAGGACTTGATTTAGGAGTTCTCAGGAGTCTCATGAATTTGTAATTTGATTACTTTTATAGGAAACAGTGTGTGTGTGTGTGTGTGTGTGTGTGTGTGTGTGTGTGTGTGTGTGCGTGTTTATGTGCATATTTAGATTATCTATAGAATATCAATGGATGTTGCAAATACTCCGGAACTCTGAAAATAAGGACCCTTTATTGAGGTTGTCTAAGTATGAACTGAGGTGCCTAATTTGAGACACCTACATTTGAAAATTTTGGCCTAAGTGACATGGCAGAAAAGCCACAATAAGAGTCAATGCCTAAATTGGGACTACAATTCAGGAGGTCTGAGATCCCCACCCTCTGCAAAGGCCACACACCTCTCTGATTTACCCCTTTATGTTCAACTTTCTCACAGGCTGCTCCCATGGTCAGCCATTCTCTTAAAAAAAAAGTCATAGTGGAATGAGTATTTGCTTTTGAGATATGGAATACAAAATCACTCTTCAGTTCTGACATATCCCAAGGACGAATGTCACTTAAAATTCTGATAATGGTAGGACTGCACATTCAAATAATCACAAAGTAAGAAGAAGAAGTGATTATTCATTTTTTCATGTTATGGTTTGTTTAGCAATAATCTCTGTTACTTCGTATTGTACTCACAATAAGAGCTTTTGAGATTGATTAATTGGGGAATCGAAGCCGAGATATTTAATCAGTCTCAGTAGCTATCTACTGATTTATATTCTATAAAACATCAGAGATTATCCTGTAAGTAAGGCTTTCTCCAAACAAAAAAATTAATGAATTACACAATTTAATCCAAAAGGCAAGACAGTACCCACATCGCGAAATAAATATAATAAATGCAAATAAATGAGTAAACAAACAAAAATGTTTTGTCTCTCACTTAAGTCAATATGTTTGTTTGCCATATTTTCTCCCAATAAATCAAAAGAAGTCTATTAACTTTTATCTTACAAAACCAAATGTTGTTTGGATTTGTTATGTTTATGTTCATGGATTTATTTATGTTAGATTTGCATTGTGTGTTTGTGTAATTACGGAGTCTCTCAATACCCTTGTAAACACCTGCCTCTTATGTGCCTGTTATAAAGCAGAAGTTATATATATGATTTTCTTTAATGCTATTTCAATTGTATGCAGTGCGATATCCAGGAATTTAAATTTTGCATCTACTCAGGAAACTGCAGTCTATAAAGGGCAAGACCCTCCCACACGCCCTCTGTTGCACTAGGGGTAGGGAGTATTTGTACATAAATGTGCATACATACAGGCATACACAAAGGCACACGTACATGCACATACACACATCCAGTGGGACGTGCAATGATTAAAAGGGAGTGGGAAACCATGACTCAGTCTATTCCCTGCTGACTCCTCATCCACTCAATCCCTGGAGGCAATAGCTGCTACACCCTCCCCAGCACCTATAGCTAAATTCTTGGTAGCCCTAATTCAGCAGCCACATACCCCTGCAGTGTTGCATAAGGGCTAGTCAGGATATTGCCCTCACCTCATTATAATTCTGCCACCTTTACGCGCACTGAATGACGTGTGAGTTGTACCACTTTCAATCAATGAGGTTACTTTTGGAGTAAGTTACTGCTCAATATGAGTAAAGGTGCCAACATGCACTGTTATTTTCCATTTCTTATTTTGAACAATACAGATTGCTAGTAATCTTCATATTGTTTTTAACAATTATGGAATTTAAAATGAATTCTTGTGCTGATATACTCACTTATCCATGATTTTGGTGGACAGATGTTTTTAAACATTTTTTCAGCAACAATTATAAATACATACTGATCCATTTATAGATTTATATCTTTACATTTATAGATTTATATCTTGATGTTTCCCTTTATTATTATTTACTATTCGTTACTTCAATTGTAAGCTCCTTAGGGCAGAAACTGTATTTTTGTTTTGCACTTATAGATCACTTAGCACAATGGAGACATGGTCCGTGACTTGGGCTCCTAGGTACTACTGCAATGCATGTAACAATAAATAACATTTATTTCTAGTGTGATTTGTGGACAAAATATGGTAGGCATTATACAGCCATAGAACAAGACACTGTCCCTTCTCCTGGCAGCAATTGGAGAAGGCAGCTAATAAGACCTCGCTGTTGAAGGTGATGTTGGCATGTGTTGTCTGCACCTCAGAGGGTCTGGTTGCAGGGAAGAGAATGAGGCAGAGCACTCTCATTCCTGCTACCTATTGCTGGTTCTAGATCTTATTCCTTTCTGTCAAGGATTTGCAAGTGAGACTAAAACTGAAAATATTGACCAACAAAGGAGGGGATGAATCAGCCCAAATGCACAAGTGGCAGGAATAACTCAGCTTCAGGGGAACAAGGTGACTTGTGTCACAAGTTTTAGCTGTTAAACTTTAGAAACAGGACCACCTAGAGCAGTGGCCCTGTATCCCTTTCAGGAGTCTGATTTGTATTGCGTACCCCAAATTTCACCTCACTTAAAAACTATTTGCGTACAAAATCAGACATCAAAATACAAAAGTGTTACAGCATACTATTACTGAAACTTTGCTTACTTTCTCATTTTTTACCAAATAATTACAAAATAAATTGACTAGAATATAAATATTGTACTTACATTTCAGTGTATAGAATATAGAGCAGTATACACAAGTCATTGTCTGTATGACATTTTAGTTTGTACTGACTTTGCTAGTGCTTTTTATGTAGCCCATTGTAAAACTAGGCAAATATCTAGATGGGTTGATGTACCCCCTGGAAGACCTCTGCCTGCCCACAGGGCTATGCACACTGCTGGTTGAGAACCACTGACCTAAAGAAAACTGGCTGGATTCTGAAACCCACCCTCCTGTTGTCAATCAAGTGGAATTTTCTGGTTGTCTAGTTCACTGGGGAAAGAGAGGCAAGATAAGAAAAGGAAAATGTGTCCTGCTTATATTTATATTCCTCATATCTTCTCAGCATGGCTAATTGCTTTGTGCTGAGGATGACTGACTATTTCCCAGTTAAGAGATGACAAATATTTATGTCAGATTATGGAGCCTAATGAAGTCCTGTAGTTTGATTGATAGGCTTTACCTCAGCAGTAATTTTCCAAAGAAACACAGCTCCCACTATCAAAATAATTGTGTTAATAATATATTTGATTACTATAAAAACAATAGTTTCAGTGAAAGATATATTGATACCATCATTCATTAGAAAACCAGTGGGTAGTTTTGCTTTAGGTTTTGCATAATCTTGTTGATCAGAATGTTTTGTCATTGTTGTAAAAACCTGGGATGGTTGGGATCAGGCTCTCATTTTATCTAAACCCCAATGGTCAAATAGATTGGAAGCAATGGTTCAGTTTGGAGTTGTCTCCAGCATTTATTGTACACTCAATCCTGGTCCAACTGAATTTGAAGAGTGTTTTGCCAATATCTTCAGTATGGTGAGAACCTAGGCCCTGATTTAGGAAGATACTTAATTACCTGAAGTACTACAATGAGTTTGAAGAACATGCTTAAGTGTTTCCTGAATAAGGATGTTACATCATGAACAAGAATGTAACTTAAGTGCCTAGAAAATCAGAAAAACAATATTGCTATCCGCAAAGCCTGAGTTAGGCACCTGGGCTCCCTATACAATGCATGGGGAGAGATAGGAGCCTAAGGATAGGATCCAAAAAAACCCCAGCACACTAGGCTGGGAGCTACCTAAGCTAGCCAATGGGAGATGCTGATCAGAGGGATAGGTGCCCAACCAGGGGTGCAGGAAGGTTCCTCTCTCTGCTTGTGATCCACATCAGGAACCCCTCTGCTGGAGTCAGGTGGTTCAGATGCCTAAATTGTTTCTTGTGAGAATGAATTAGGCACTTGCCTTACTCCACACAAATCAGCTGGCAGTGCCCACCTTGTAACTTTTAGCCAGTGGTTGAATACTAATGGGATGTGGGAGACCTGGTTCAATCCCCCCTTCTGCCTGAGGAGGAGAAAGCATTTGAACAGGGGTCTCCCCTCCATCAGAAGAGTGACCTAACCACTGAGTTATGGGATATTCTGATGTGGAGGCTCCTTCAATTTCTCTTATTAAAGCTGTTCCACTTTGGACAAAAACTTAGAGTCATTCGGCAATAGTGAGTGAGAATGGCTCTGTAGCCTGGTGGTTAAGTCAACCACCTGGGAGATAAGGGACATAAGGTCCAATCCCCCTCTCCCATGACTAATTATTTATATACAGTGGAACAGCTTTCATTTGAGTAACTGAGGGAGCCCCACATCAGAATATCCCATAGCTCAGTGTTCAGAGTGCGCTCTTGACAGACTGGAGACCCCTGTCCAAATCCTTTCTTCCAAGGAATTGAACCCAAGCCTCCTACATATCAGGTGCATGCTCTAACCACTGAGCTGAATGTTAAAGCACCAGATTCTCCTCCAGCCAGATTCTGAATGGGACCTGATCTGGCACGCAGCCACTGAGTATGCCTACTAGATTGGGCCCTGCAACCAAGATAGGCAGCAAATACCTATCTTCTCTTGATTCACGGATCACTTTGATATAAGATAGGCATCCAAAAGCCTAGAGTGAGGCACAATGGTGTATGCCCAGACACAGAAACATGGGCATTTAAGGAAATTTTACAATGAATAATTAGGTGCCAAATGAGTTTAGGCACCTACAGGATTATGAGATAGCCAAGCAGGAGTTTTGTGAATTGCAATGAAGTCTAACTCTATAAGTCTGGGGTTAGGCACCTACGCCCCCTCGGCTTTTATACGGAGGTGCCACCCAGGCTACCTTCCCATTCCATGTCATGAATTCCATGTGAAGGGACCTCCACAATGTAGCAGATAGAGCTGCTATAACCCCCAAGAGCAGTAGGAGATAGTAAAGCCACTGACCTCTTATTTTCACTGTGGAATTTCTCCTATTTCTGAGAGCTTTAGTCAGAGATTTTCAAAGGAGCCTACCTATGTTCAATACCCAACATAGATTTTCAAGGGGATTTGGGCACCTAACACTCTTAGGCCTCTTTGAAAATTCCACTCTTAGTGCACTCAAGTTCATTCATTGTGCATTCGTTGGTGCATTTGGCCCATGCTTAAATTTACACTATAACTGCTGACTCAAATTAACTATGAGATTCATAATACCCTGAGAGTATTGCTTCATCTGTGTTTCATCATTCATCTACTTTGATCCATAACCTTCAAATGAACCTAATTTGGGCTCAAATATATTCTCTCTATTGTAGCAGGAAAACTCATTCTTGTGGCATGTTTTACTTCATCTACATTACTAAATGATGATATACTTAATGAAAATATTCTAAAGATAGAAAGATTAGCTCCATGTACAGAATATTCTTAACATTTTATCCCTCCTTTTAATTTTAGTCATTTGTCTCTTACTTTGTCATTATTCATTATTTTTCTGTCAAAGAATTGAGAAGTATGCTTACATTTGAAAGACTTAGTTCATTTAATTACCCAGGTTAATACGAAGAGAATGCAATTACAAGTAAATAATAAGTGCTGGAGCAAAGAATCATACATATGAAAGAGGATCTTTGGAAGGACAGGGTGCTGCAGAATACAAACCAGAAAAAAGATCTGTGAGTATGTGTTGAAAAATCCTTGACGCCTTCAACCCATTTAGCAGCAGTGATTAAAAAAATAACAAAGGCAAACAAGGGTAATAAATTGTATTACTAGAGGTTACGTTATAGGGAAAGATCAAGGTAGTTGATAAAAGAGGAGATTTCATGGCAACCTAATTAAAACTTTGGACATTATGAAGGAGATTGATAAACTTTGTTCACAAATAGCTTTACACTGGTAAATAGAAAACAAACAAAAAGATATGAGCTGAGACTAAGGAACACATGGCAGAGTTGGTGCTTCAAACGATTACCAGAACAAAACAGCAATCTAAGAGTATTTCTGACAAAAAGCAATAAAACATTGTCTGAAAAATAATTGTATGAGGAAATGGAATGTGAATGTAGCAGCAAGAGCACCCGCCAGGTGCCACACTGAACAGCTAAATTTGGATTTTTTTTGGACCATGAACTCTACTCTAATCCTTCTTCCTCCCCATCTTCATTCACAATCATTTCCCCCTCTCTTTTCTTCAATCCCATTGTCATACAATTTCCCCATTACCCATCCCCCAAAATAATCACTTGTATCACCAATTTTATCACAAGCACCAGAGCTACATTGTCCTACCTGAGAGAATTTTGGCCAATAAATCTGAAACTCTGAGCTATGGAAATTCTTGCCACATACAAACACACACACACACACACAGTTCCACACCAAGAACACGAGCTGGTATAAACTGACATAACTCCATTGACCGTAATGAAGCTGTGGATATTTCACTCCCTGATAATCTAGTTTATGATCTCAAGAATGACGATGTATCACATGTAGTACCTTTTGGGAATGTAGATTTATTCTTTGCTAATATTTTACTGCAAATGATCTAAAAAAATCTAATGGACTTTGACAGTCTTTTTTTTTTTTTTTAATGCAGTTTGTCAGAAAGTTGTTGTTGTTTTTTTTAGCAAGATCCATTACCCCAATTCACTAGTTGCAAGAGAAATGTGCTAATAAAATGCATGGAACGCTGTGAAATGTATTGGTATGGTTTGCTGCAAATGACAATTTACTGAATTCCACAGATAAGATGACATGGGTTTGGTAAGGAAAAAGAGGGATTTTCTAAACAGTAAGGAAAAAGAAAATCCAATTCCACAATAACAAATGCCAGCTAAGAGTGATCTAACACGTGCCAAGAGGATAAAATCACTGCCCTTCAAGGACCAGATGATTTCTGGACCTCTACACAGTTGCCGGAGCTAGAATAGCTTTACCCTATTGGTGCTCCACATGAAGCACACAGCTACAATAGCAATCCCTGCACTCAGTGACCACAGGCACGACTCCCTGCTGTCACTCTGGGAAGTAACAATCACCTTAAAGATAAAGAGGAGGAGACATGGCCATTGTTTAATCCCATGCAGGCCTGCAAAACCGGCCAGAGACACTGCAGGGAGCAAGAACAATGAAGCTTTTTCACTTCCGCTCCTGAAAGCTGAAGGGATATGGGAGGCACAGTCCCTCTGGAGCTTCCTATGTGGCACAGCCAACAGTGGGAGTCAGACTGCATATTACATAACATGTCTTTTAAAGAGCCATTCAGAGAAACAGAAAACAAAAACAAAATCCTACAGACAGCTCCATTTCCTGGCAACTTCAGAGAGATGCCAGGGACAATATAACTGCAGTAGAACAATCTTCTAGAAAAGATTAGTCACAAGAGCAATGACATGGATTCAAGTAGAGAGGAAGGTACCAAAGCCCACCTGCCAAAGTTCCTCAAACTTTGTCAAAGACCAAAGGCTAGTGCATCCCACATGGTAGTCTCTGGGCCATATTCAATGATGCCATAAACTGTGTTGTAAATTACATCTTGTGGGTATATTGCAGTGGTCCCCAACCTTTTTTGTCTGGCGGGCGCCCCCCAAAAAAAAAAAAACCCGAGCGCTGGGGACCCCTGGACTAGAGAATGGGTGTGGGAAAGTACTAGTAAGTTTGCTTGCACTGATTTGGCACTCCAAAGATGAGTGTAACTTACATGTCAAAAGTGTGGAAGGGTGATAGCTGGAAAAGTAACTAAGATGATGGTGTACAATAAACTAACCTACTGCTGCACTTGCCTTATCCCACCTCCTTCTGTTACTTACATGTCAAAGGAATGGAAGGGGATATGTAGCAGGAAAAGTAAATATACTAATTTTTGGGCACCCATACAATGTCAGATAAGCACCTAACTCTACAACATATGCCCAACCTCTAACTTACGCTGTTGTTTAAATCACCACTAAAATTGGTCCCATGTGTGAAAGATATGCAGTAGTGGTGGGGCTATTATTCACTTCCATCATATCCTTCTGTGCAGATCGATCATATTTTCAAAATGAAAAACTAATAAACTGTAGTCATGCATGTCAAAGAGAAGCATTTTGGTAGGAAATAATGGAGGCTGGTAAAGAAAAGAGGCACCCTAACCCCTCTCTTACCCCTCTTTTCAGAATGAAAACTGAGAAACTTTCCAGTAAAAAGATGTGGGAGGCAGAACAAATCATTTATCACTCTTCCCCTTTACTCTCTTCTCCTAGTTTTAACCTTTCCCCTTCTTCTCTTTCTACCCTACCAGTACAGACTCTGACACACACACACCCCACCACACACACCCACACACACTCCTTACCCCCAATTCACCTCATTCACCCTTGGATTCCATTTTCCCACCACTGAACCCTGCCAACCCAATCTACCTCATGGCTCAGAAATACTCCAGAAGTCCTCAGCTCCCTCCTATCCAGCTTCCCACCTGGTCAGAAACACCGCACCCACCTACCCACTCTAATATTTTCTCACTGTTTCTTTGTACACCCCCATCTGTCTGTATCCATCTGTTGTCTCTTGTTTTACACTTAGATTGGCAGCTCCTTGGGGCAGCGACTCTGTTCTGTTTGCACAGTGCCTACCACAGTGGGGTCCTTGGCCCTGCCTAGGGCCCCTAGATGCTAAGATAATATAAATAATAACCTTTACCTGTGCTTAAAAACTTCAGTGTGGATACAACTCACACTTAGGTTGTTGTGATTAGGTTACATAAGAGTGCTAATTCACTGGTGATCACTTTAGTAGAAAAGTTCTAATTTCTTACATTTATGTTTGTCCTTAGCTGTGAGTTCAGAAGAGAGGGGAAAAGAGAATATCTTTTTACAAGATGAAAGGTGCCTGAGAGGAGAAGAATGGAAATACCTGAGTAGGGACAGGAGATATTGAAAGTAGCATGAAAGATCTCAGGGAGTTGTGTGATTTGTTTTTTAAATGAGAAAACTAGAAAGCCACATTTAAATAAATCTATTCAAAGATGCAACTAATTTCCTGAGCACTGTCTCACTAATTTCCTTTAGGATTTGAGGGAATATCGTCTAGAATGTCTCACAAATTTTCCCAACAATTTCCAAAGAATCTGAGGGAGGAGAATTCTACAGAATCTGGTAAAATCTCTCACTGAGTTTCAATGGTTTTACTCATTGCTAAAATATTCCGTTTATTGCTTCCCTAATAGATGTCTGATGTTCAGCAGGAGGGCCCTGTTGCAGTGTGCTCTATCACAATGACTATTGGAAGGTTAATGATTTTATTCCATTGACCTGTAGATGTGAAAAAGTGCCTGATTATTTTAATTTACACTTCTGGAAACAAGATTGCCATATGCAGTATGTGTCTTTGCAAACTGCTTGTTAGAAAAGTGTCAATTTGGGACTAATGCTTAGAGATTTCATGGTTGAACTATTTCTTAGGAGATGACACATCAGTTTCAGCAGTAATATAAAAAATAATTGTGTAGTCCTGTTGATAGACCATTCCCATTGCTTGACATTTGAGATTTAAGTTTTGTGTGCATTTGTCTTGATGTTAGATTATTGGGTTCCTGCCCCCCCATCCCATATTTCAGCCCATGGGCAATTCATGGTAGTTCTTTTAACACTATTTGAACATAGTAACTCCTCACAATGCTTGTTAAAGTCTACTTTTTGTTTTGTTTTTACTTTCCAGTTATATTATTTTTACCTTTATCAAAGTTGAGACAGCAACAGTAGGAGGCAAAAATGAAAGCTGTTTTCCCCCCTCCTCTCTCAGCTAACGGGCTGCATTAAACATAGTCAATTTCAGAATTCCAACCATAGTAGGCTATTTATAAATTTAGTATTCTTTAATGTTAGGCATATATAATCTTTTTAGTGATAATTAATATTCCAACTACTCTTGTGAAAAGTAGAAACAAGAATATGTCCATCAGCATTAGTAAAATCGTTGAAGCTAATATTTTGCATAACTCCATTTTCAAGTCATTTACCTACTTAAGGCAGATAATAAGAAAATTAGAGAGCTCATAATACACAGTATGAAGAACTCAAAATATGGTGATGACAATTTGTCAATAGCATAATACGTTTCCATGTAAAACTCCTGGTTTGGGAACAGACATAAGCCAAGACAAAGATTGAGAGTCCCAACTCTGTTTGAATTTCACTGAATGTTTAAATATATGACCTCTTTAAATTCCAAACACCACTAAGTTGGTATTCAGTTGGATCCATCTGGAAGTAGTCTATTTTTTTTTTCCAGTTCTTATGTGAAAGTGGCTGATATTTGTCAGAAAGGCTATCCCATGTGATTGGCCTCTTCCATGAGATTTTTGTCATTTTGGATTAAAAATCAAAGTACAGCTCACAAGATTTTGACGCTGTTTATATTAACTCTAGACCCGATTTAACTCAGATCTGACTCATAGTCTATATCTATGTTAGACTGAACACAACCTCCTCAGCTCATCCCCCTGGAGAACAGAAGCAAGATTCTCTCCCTATTTACTTTAGTAATGTGCTATTTAAACTTAGCAACATTGTGAATGTAGCCTGTTGTTTGAACAAATAAATCATTAGGTGCCTAGAAAATCACTGGTATTCACAAAGGCGCCTTAGAATGGGATTCACAAAAACCATCCCTCTTGGGGGCTCCTTGCCTAAAATAGCCAATGGGAGATGCCAAGCTGTGGGGCATGTGAAAGCCAAGGCCCTCTCAGGGAGTTCAGTGCCTAAGCCTGGGCTGCAGGTAATTACTTTCCTCTGCTTGGGATTCTCAGCTGCAAACTCTCTCTCTCTCTCTCTCTCTGGTTCAGTGTTGAAGCTGTTGCACTGTGGATAAATAATGAAAGAATCATTGGAGGAAAAGGGGAAAGAGATGAGAGAGAGCACATGCATGAAAATGACTCTGTAGCTTGCTGGTTAGAGTTCCCATATGGGAGGTGGTTGACTCAGGATCTAATCGCTCTATGCCCAATGATTTAAAAAAAAATTATCCACAGTGCAACAGCTTCCACAAGAGAGACTGAGGTAGCCCCACATCAGTATATGCTATAGCCCAGTGGCTAGGGAACTCACTTGAGAGGTAGCAGGTCCCACTTCAAATCCCTTCTCCCACTCTGGTAGAGAAGGGTCTTGAACTGGGAGTTTTCCAAAACCCAGGTGATTACTCTAACCTCTGGCTAAAAGTTATGTGTTAGGTCCCTCCCATCCCCGCCCTGTTCTTTTTGTGCACGTTCATTTATAAGGGACAAAGTAAAGGTAGGCGAAGTCTGAGCACATTTACTGGATTGGGCTCCAGAAGCGAGTTAGGCAAAGGAACACCTAACTTCTCAGTTCATACACTACTCTGGGCCTTAGGCATCTAGATGCCCGGCATGGGGCTCCAGCACACATATGCAGATGCAGAAACATGGTAATTATGTTTTTTTTTTTTACTGCCACAAAAAAAAAAAAGGTGCCAAGCAAGTTTAGGTGCCTATTCGGTTTGGGGGCAGCTGAGAGGGGGTTTCCTGGATCCTAGTGTGGCCTGATTCTGGGATGTAGATACATAAAATGGGAGTTAGGTACCCAAATCCTTTTGCGAATCCAGGACAACAACATGTTTAGATTTTAGGGAGAGGATAATGGACACATGATATCTCACACACTAGACATGTTAAGACATATATTTAACATACAAAGTAGTTGAAAAATAATCAATTACTTTGTATACTGTTAAAGTATACATACAGATATTTATTAACTCACATGTTTAAAGTCTCAATCTTAACAGTTTTTCATGCCAGTTTTCCTTTGAGTCAAAGAAATCAAGTTTTATTCCAAATTGTTCAATCACCTATACTTCTCATACAGCATTACTGGACAGCTATAGCCCATTAGCTGAAGTAAAGTATAATATATCTCGGTCTACCCAGCCTTTATCCTGAAGATTACATTAAATTTAAAGTTCTCAATTATCTTGAATTTCCCTGTTATTTCAAATACTTTTCACATTAAGTTAGAACTCTATTGAAGCTGTAATATGGTACAGTAAATTGTGCATAATAGTAAATAGTAATTCCAGTGGACATAAGGACAAATACTGATCTAGCCTTCACTTGAAATTTTGGAACAGATAAATTATTGCACTATTCTAGATCCAGTTTCACAACAACTTCCAGAAAATCATCAATGTGAATATAAGAGGATTGTTCATTCTAGTATTATAACTATTCTTGTACATTAAGAAGCTAGCAGCTGATTTACCTAAAACAGGATTATAACCAAACCTTGCTACAGAGCTGGAAGCAGTCTTTTTAACTCAGTACCAATGAGTCCTTTAAATCTGGAGAGGTTAATGCAGAGGAATTCAACAAACCAATATGATTACTTAAAACATAGAAACCAGTTAAATTTCTCTGAATATAAACCAGGATAAAATGTATTAAGTAAGTGTATCAAGTCTTTTAGGATATTTGAAACATATCATAAATCAAGTGCATTTTTATATTAAAGTGTTGTTAATGCCCTGTGTTCAATGGTCCTGCATACACCGTGCATTGTTATACTCTACAAGTCTGTGCATAATTTATTTAATTTTATTTTGTTGATTTTTTTATATCACATGCATATTAATAGCACATTGTGGATGTTTTACAATGTCTGGAATTTTGCTCTGTGTATCACTTATTTTATGCCACAAAAATGATGAACATAAAAATACCAGTTTTCTGAAAAAAGGTTAAAGAACAGCTGCAACGATGGTTACATCAGACGCAGCAGTAGACACAATTAGTTCTCCATTTATGGAAGCAATAGAACATATGGAATGGGCTTTTATCATTAACCAGTGCAGTACAAAAAGTCTATCACCATTTATAACAGTGTAAAAATACTTTCATGATGATAATAATTCTATAAATCCAGGAGATGGTAATTTAATTTCTTAGGACATGGAACTATAGCTGTAATCAGCTTTAGGAAAAAACTGCTATATTGTACGTGAAGTGAATTCATACAAGCTGTGCTAGTACTAGATGCCGCAGATACTGAGTGACGGAAATTGAAATCCCCCTCTCCTTAAAGCAAGGAGGTGAATGTCTCCTGTGTTATTTATCAGTTATCATTGATCAGAATGCACACTGTACACTTGGTAGAGATTGCCTAGTGCACTAAGGTCCAATATAGCAGTTTGGGATTATCAGATGCCTGCCAGTGTCTGAAATGGTGCTGCACTTACGCTGCATGCATAAGTGTGACTGGGTCTTTCCTAGACAGAAGAGAACTCTTTTTACTCTTCAGCTAATCAGCTGGCAAGAGAACGGTCCCCCACCCACTGAAGAATGGAACATCTCAAGTCTGAGAGCTGGCTAGAACCTAATGAATGCAATGGCCTCAAAATTTAGTTACTCTGGCTCCATCTGTTGAGTGGAAGGAAATGTTACTCAAGAAGCTGGTTTGGCATAGGAAGAGTGAAGAGAGAGATCATGTTTTTTTCAGCTTTTAAAACCTAGTCAAATTGTAGCACTACAATGTACTTAAATGTAAATTTATCAAATCTCATCACCCCATGTCAGAATAAAAGAAACAACAACATTTTGTACTTTCAAGGCACTCTGAAAACTTTAATTAATCCTCACAACATCCCATGAGGTTATTTATTTTAAGTATTTTTCTCCCCATTTTACAGACAAGGAAACAGACACAATGAGGTTCAAGGCCAGATTGTGAAGCCCTTACTCACACAGGTCAGCAGTTATTCACATGAGTAGTGTCACTGAAGTAAACCGGATTACTCCTCCTAACCAATGTGGGTTAGGGGCTCACAATCTGGCACTAACTGACAAACTAAATATTCTGCTGAGTACACTAGACCAACTGCAGCATACTTGTGACAATGTAAGACGGCAGGAATGATTCTGGAATGATATATTAGACAGTCTGTTGGAACTCTACCTATAACATTTTGGATCAAGTCTTTCTGAGGCAGTGTGTCTTAAAAGGCATCCTCTATTCGTGAATAAAATTGCATGCCACAGACACCTGGTCAGAGTAAAATGACAAACTGTGACTACTCACTGTTTGCTCTTTCAGACAGTGTCCTGCAATATATGAATGCGTTGTTGTAAGATTGTATAATTACTGTACCCTAGGATGCTTATGAAAGTGAGATATGTATCATGAGGCTATCACAGAGCAAAAAACTGTAAATACATACATTCCATTTGGGAGATGCTGAATAGTTTTGGAAACTTCTATCCAGGGCCAGCTCCAGGGTTTTTGCCGCCCCAAGCAGCAAAAAAAAAAAAAAAAAAAAAAGCCGCGATCGCGATCAGCTCTACAGCCGCCGCTTCAGTCTTCGGCGGCAATTCGGCGGCTGGTCCTTCGCTCCCAGCGGGACCAAGGGACCCGCCCCCGAAGACCCAGACTTGCCGCCCCAAAAACAGCTGGAGTGCTGCCCCTCTCCGTTGGCCGCCCCAAGCACCTGCTTGCTGGGCTGGTGCCTGGAGCCGGCCCTGCTTCTATCAAAGAGAATCCAAAGATATTAATAAAGGGATTTTAGATTTGACACTTTACATTACCACATGGTGAGCACAACTAGACAGACTGACACACACATATACATCTGAAATTATCAAAAAGAATAAAAAAGAACAATCTCAGAGAAACTGTAGAGGTGAAGGCCCATTAACGTTTAACACATGAGTATATAGAAATTTGAGAAGATATTTCGTGCTCATGTCATTTTTATATCTTCAGCTTTCTCTGACTACATTTGTATACAAATTTTATTATCCTTACTTGACCACTTTGCAGTACTTAATGGTGATACATATCTTTCCTTGAATATTAATAAATTAGTTTGTTTCTTTCTCATAGTAGAAATATTAATAAAATATACCAATCCTTTATCTTCACACAGCAGGTTTTTTCCCCTCTAAATAAAGAATTCTTTTGATTTGTACTTCACTGGTATAAAATATTATCTGCAGCCTAAATTATTCATACTGAAAAAGTCATCGAAGATGTCTGTACTGGTATATCACACTTCTCCACATACATACAGCATGGTTTTCATTCGAGATACTTCTTGGGAGCCAAGGAGTAATGAGTTTAGTGATATAGTATGATGTGCAAGAAACAGATGAATGGACCTTTTAGATATGTAATCAGAATAGATAGATTTTAGAGATTGTTTCAGCCTGGAATGCCTCATATTTGCTCTCTTCCCCTCTATCTAATTTTTATAGATATATTTTTATGCCTAATGCATGTACATTATTTTGCAGATACTAACTATGTAGCAACATACTTGGGAGATGCAACTATAGGTACAAAACACACACACACTTACAGTGCAAATAAAAATATTAAATGGCTCCTAAAATTAATAAATACATTTAAAGTAAATAAAATGCATCAGTTGCCAACCCAGTAATTGCCTTGGGGTAACTTTAAAATGATATTCTGAAAACTACACAGATTTGTAAATTACCCGTAGATAATGACACAGATTGTTGATTGCAGTAGAGGAGTACACAGTACACCTCGGAAGATGGTGTTGCAAATATGACTTTGTAGTCCTGGGCCAGCTGTGAAACTGAGGGGAGCCTGAAGGCTGTTCTAATTTGTGTTGACTATCCAATGTGGCAGCTCAAGATTAACAGACCATAGCGAAATACTGGGCATGCCCCCTTTCCTTGCCCTTACCCCTAAACAGGAGAAAGATGGCATTAGAGCTGTTATACTAGCTCTTACACTCAGAGGTTCCCCTAAATAAGGTGATCCTCTTGTGGCCTGCTGCACCACCTTTAGGGGGCAGAGCAGCCATGTTACAGCACAGAATCTGTCTCTGTTCTCTAGGATACAATAGGCTAAAACAGAGGTTCTCAAACTGTGGTCCACGGACAAGCTCCATTCAGGTGGTCCACGGATAGTTCCCTCTAAGTTGCACACCTGGGCGGCTGCACACAAGAGAATGAAGGGCCACCCACCTAATTAGTGGAGCTGCATAGGCATGGCTCCACTAATTAGGTGCCTAGACCCTGGAGAAGATGCACATGTAAGGTGAGGTGGTGGCCCTGGTGGGGGATAGGGCGTAGGTGCGAGGGGGCAGTGGTGTGAGAAGAGTGGGGAATTTGGGACATGCAGGGCTGCAGAGAAAGAGGCGACTTTCCCCATCTCCAGGGCTGCGGCTGCCAGGGAGAGAGCCCCCCTCCTTCCCAGCCCCAGCTCAGGGGCTGCTGTGGTAGGGGTGAGAGGGCACGTGGAGATATACCTATCTCATAGAACTGGAAGGGACCTTGAAAGATCATCAAGTCCAGTCCCCTGCCTTCACTAGCAGGACCAAGTACTGTCCTTGACATTTTTTTTTTTTTTTTGTGCCCCAGATTCCTAAATGGCCCCCTCAAGGATTAAACTCACAACCCTGGGTTTAGCAGGCCAATGCTCAAACCACTGAGCTATCCCTCCCACCCATCCTTCACATTAGAATGGTAAGACTACTGATATTAAAATATGAGTGTTGTGCTTTTATTTGTAGAACAAAAAATGTTAATTAAGGGTTTTTTTTATAGCGCTTTTATCCAAAGTGCTTTACAATAGTTAGCTAATGGTACAAACAACATTTGGAAAGATCATTAAGTGGTCTGCTGAGTGCCTCAGCAATTTTCAAGTAGTCCATGAAAAAAAAGTTTGAGAACCACTGGGCTAAAATAGTTTGGCTTCAATGGGGCCAGAAGTTCTCCCAATGGGAGTTTTCCATTGACTACAGTGGAGTCAAGGTTTCACCCTATATACCCGAGATTTAAAAAAAGAATAGAAAAAGGAATATATAACAGAGCAATACTGTGACATGTATCTCTATATAGTCTGTGTCTGACAGTACATGCAGAACTCCAAATAATGGTTTAGATGTCAGGTCTTCAAAACAGATTCCAGAGTTCCTGAATCTGAGTCATAAGACTCCGATATTAAGCAGTGATTGATGAGGTATGTCTGTGATGACAAGACCCAAATAGGACAGGTTCCATTCACGGGATACACCATGCCTTTTTGTTCAACTGCATTATTTTACCTATCCCAGACATTTCAGATTTCACTAATTTTAACTCACAATAAAATATTTAAAGTGTTAGGGACGTCTATTCTCCTCTGGTGAACAAAAGAATCTCACATATCTAAACTGTCACAATCAGTTGCATTTCTTATATAGAAAACTTACTTAACTGAACTGGAGCATTTGAAATTTAGATGAAGCTGGAAAAGTAATTTTCTTGCTTTGTCCTATAACACCAAAACATGTGGAACAGATATCCCAATCCATAAAGTAGTTCCCTTCATAAAAATGAAGAAAATTATTTCCGACCACAAGGGCAAGTATATCATTCAGGTTATCAACCATTCTTATACTACATTCACTACTTATGCCCACATACCCTGGATTCTTATTTATCTGGATTAGTATTTATGGAGCTCTCACCTCAGATTTTTCTAGGGGTGACTTTAATTATATTCTTAATAATTGAACAGATAAACTTCCCAGAGCAGATTCCAGGTGAGAATGCTAATGCAAAAATCTGTATAGCAACAATGCACCAAATATTCATGAAACTTATATCTTTGCTCCTGTGTACCCAGATCAATAAGACTTAACATTTGACTACCATCCACATGGTCCTTCCTTCATAATTGATTTTTATTTAATTTCTCCAGCTCTACCTCTCAAACCATAGAATCTGATATTAAAGTCTTTGCCATCTCTGGCCATACAATAAGTATTTATCACAGGATTGATGATCTCTTACACTGCTGCTAAGACAGAGGATTTTGCAATAAATCACTTTTCATTAGAAACTGATATTAAGATACTTGAAGATCAGGCCCAAAGTGGTACTGACAATGCAGCCCAATTAGGTGCTGTTCTCACAGCCTTTAATTCCTTTTTGCCGTAATGGTCCTGCACTGGTCTTATATTATCAAAAGTTATGGTTCTACTCCACTGCAAATAAGGGTTGGAAATGACTGGTGCATTTGGTTAACAATGTGGATAGAGGGGTCAACCGTAATGCAGTAAAAAAGTCTGGAGGCAGGTGGCTTACTGGAACCAAAGATATTTCTCAAATCTGTGTTGTGTTGACATGGAACTGATATCATTGAAGCTAGAGAGACAGGTGGGTGAGGTGATATCTTGTATTGGTCCAACTTCTGTTGATGAGAGAGAGCACTTCCTCTGCTTTGTGTGGCTCAAAAGCTTCTCCCTCTCACCAACAGATGGTCAAATAAAAGATATTACCTTATCCACCTTGTCTCTCTTAAGGAAATCGAGGCTCAGGTGATCTTCAGTGCGATTCTGCCTGTTCCTAGAGAAGGGCAACAAAGGTGTGACAAGATTATGACGATCAACAGATGGCTCAGGCAGTGGTGCTATAAGGAGGGCTTTGGGATGTATGGCCACTGGGAGGCATTCGTGGACAGAGGACCTGAGTAGGGAGGGAAATAGATTTCTAGGATGGAGGCTGGCACAACTGATTAAGAAAGGTTTAAACTAGGAATTGGAGGGAGATGGTTGGGAGATGTCCAGGTAATCTCCACCCCGGATTTTAACATTGAGAGGGAAGAAAACGAAGTAAGAAAGGATACAGCCCTGGGTAGGAGAATGGACATATGGAGGAAGGGTAGCGTAGATACCATTCTAATGGGTGATACTGGTGGTAGAATGTCTGGGCCTAATCAGGTAAAGAATGTGAGCGAAGCCAAACAGTAAGAATAAAGATGTTTGTACATCAATGCGAGGAGCCCAGGTAACAAAATGGAGGAACTAGAGTTACTGGTGCAGGAAGTGAAACTGGATATTATAGGATAACAGAAACATGGTGGAATAGTAGTCATGTCTGGAGTACAGGTATTGAAGGGTATGTGCTGTTTAGGAAAGACAGAAATAAAGGCAAAGGTGGTGGAGTAGCATTGTATATCAATGATAAGGTAGACTGTAAAGAAATAAGAAGGGATAGAATGGATAAGACAGAGTCTGTCTGGGCAAAAATCACATTGGGGAAGAAAGCTACTAGAGCCTCCTTTGGGATATTACTTGCGGTGTGCTATAGATCACCAGGATCTGATTTGGATATGGATAGAGACCTCTTTAATGTTTTTAATTAAGCAAATACTAATGGGAATTGTGTGATTATGGGAGACTTTAACTTCCCAGATATAGACTGGAGGACAAGTGCTAGTAATAGTAATAGGGCTCAGACTTTCCTAGATGCGATAGCTGATGGATTACTTCACCAAGTAGTTGCTGAACCAACAAGAGGGGATGACATTTTAGATTTGGTTTTGGTGAGTAGTGAGGACCTCATAGAAGAAATGGTTGTAGGGGACAACCTTGGTTCAAGCGATCATGAGCTAATTCAGTTTAAACTAATTGGAAGGATAAACAAAAATAGATCTATGACTAGGGTTTTTTATTTCAAAAGGGCTAACTTTAAAAAATTAAGGAAATTAGTTAGGGAAGTGGATTGGACTGAAGAACTTGGGGATCTAAAGGTGGAGGAGGCCTAGCATTACTTCAAGTCAAAGTTGCAGAAACTATCAGAAGCCTGCATCTCAAGAAAGGGGAAAAAATTCATAGGCAGGAGTTGTAGACCGAGCTGGATGAGCAAGCATCTCAGAGAGGTGATTAAGAAAAAGTAGAAAGCCTACAAGGAGTGGAAGATGAGAGTGATCAGCAAGGAAAGCTATCTTATTGAGGTCAGAACATGTAGGGATAAAGTGAGAAAGGCCATGTAGAGTTGGACCTTGCAAAGGGAATTAAAACCAATAGTAAAAGGTTCTATAGCCATATAAATAAGAAGAAAACAAATAAAGAAGAAGTGGGACCGCTAAACACTGAGGATGTAGTGGAGGTTAAGAATAATCTAGGCATGGCCCAATATCTAAACAAATACTTTGCCTCAGTCTTTAATGAGGCTAATGAGGAGCTTAGGGATAATGGTAGATGACAAATGGGAATGAGGATATGGAGATAGCTATTACCACATCCGAGGTAGAAGCCAAACTCAAACAGCTTAATGGGACTAAATCGGGGGGCCCAGATATTCTTCATCCAAGAATATTAAAGGAACCGGCACATGAAATTGCAAGCCCATTAGCAAGAATTTGTAATGAATCTGTAAACTCAGGGGTTGTACCGTATGACTGGAGAATTGTTAACATAATTCCTATCTTTAAGAAAGGAGAAAAAAAAAGGGATCCGGGCAACTACAGACCTGTTAGTTTGACATCTGTAGTATGCAAGGTCTTGGAAAAAAATTTGAAGGAGAAAGTAGTTAAGGACATTGAGGTCAATGGTAATTGGGACAAAATACAACATGGTTTTACAAAAGGTAGATCGTGCCAAACCAACCTGATCTCGTAACAGATTTTTTAGACAAAGGAAACGCAGTGGATCTAATTTACCTCGATTTCAGTAAGGCATTTGATATGGTTCCACATGGGGAATTATTAGCTACATTGGAAAAGATGGGTATCAATATGAAAATTGAAAGGTGGATAAGGAACTGGTTAAAGGGGAGACTACAACGGGTCGTACTGAAAGGTGAACTGTCAGGCTGGAGGGAGGTTACTAGTGGAGCTCCTCAGGGATCGGTTTTGGGACCAATCTTATTTAATCTTTTTATTACTGACCTTGGCACAAAAAGTGGGAATGTGCTAATAAAGTTTGTGGATGACACAAAGCTGGGAGGTATTGCCAATAAGAGAAGGACCGGGATATCATACAAGAAGATCTGGATGACCTTGTAAACTGGAGTAATAGTAATAGGATGAAATTTAATAGTGAAAAGTGCAAGGTCATGCATTTAGGGATTAATAACAAGAATTTTGTTATAAACTGGGGATGCATCAGTTGGAAGTAACAGAGAAGGAGAAGGACTCGGAGTAATGGTTGATCACATGATGACTATGAGCCGCCAATCTGATATGGCCGTGAAAAAAGCTAATGCAGTCTTGGGATGCATCAGGCGAGGTATTTCCAGTAGAGATAAGGAGGTGTTAGTACCATTATACCAGGCACTGGTGAGACCTCATCTGGAATATTGTGTGCAGTTCTGGTCTCCCATGTTTAAGAAGGATGAATTCAAACTGGAACAGGTACAGAGAAGGGCTACTAGGACGATCCGAGGAATGGAAAACCTGTCTTATGAAAGGAGACTCTCAAAGAGCTTGGCTTGTTTAGTCTAACCAAAAGAAGGCTGAGGGGAGATATGATTGCTCTCTATAAATATATCAGAGGAATAAATACCAGGGAGGGAGAGGAATTATTTAAACTCAGGACCAATGTGGACACAAGAACAAATGGATATAAACTGGCCATCAGGAAGTTTAGACTTGAAATTAGACGAAGGTTTCTAACCATCAGAGTACTGAAGTTCTGGAACAGCCTTCCAAGGGGAGTAGTGGGGGCAAAAGACATATCTGGCTTCAAGACTAAGCTTGATAAGTTTATGGAGGGGATGGTATAATGGGATAGCCTAATTTTGGCAATTAATTGGTCTTTGACTATTAGCGGTAAATATGCCCAATGGCTTGTGATGGGATGTTAGATGGGGTGGGATCTGAGTTACTACAGAGAATTCTTTCCTGGGTGCTGGCTGGTGAGTCTTGCCCACATGCTCAGGTTTTAGCTGATTGCCATATTTGGGGTTGGGAAGGAATTTTCCTCCAGGGCAGATTGGCAGAGGCCCTGGGGGTTTTTTTTGCCTTCCTCTGCAGCGTGGGGCACGGGTCACTTGCTGGAAGATTCTCTGCATCTTGAAGTCTTTAAACCATGATTTGAGGACTTCAATGGCTCAGACACAGGTTTGATACAGGAGTGGGTGGGTGAGATTCTGTGTCCTGTGTTGTGCAGGAGGTCAGACTAGAGGTTCATAATGGTGCCTTCTGACCTTAAAGTCTATGATTCTATATTCTCTAATATCCTGAGACTGGCATGGCTACAACTCCAGTGCATACATCATTGAAGCTAGTCAGGAAAGAAATAGATCCTTAGAACCAAATTCAACCCTGGCATAAGAATGAAGTCAATTTACATTTACACCAGGGCTGAATTTTCCTTTTTAACTCCTACCTCTACCCAATTTCCCTCAACATTTTTTTGAATGATCTAGTAACAACTGATGAAACAAAAGAGGCCCTAAAACATCAAAAGATCAATTCGTACTTGAGGCATTGGTGGACTTGGTGAAAATTGTATGAACATTGGGCACCTCATCACAGCTGTCTAAGGGATACTTTGAAAAAAGGAACCTTTACTTCTCTTTCTACTGCTTTTATTTCTGTCTTTTATAAGGAAGGAAAATATCATGCTATTCTTACAAACCTCACATTTTGTTTAAATTGAATTTAAACACCATGGAAAAGATGCCCCCTGTAAGTCAGATTCTCTCACCCTTAATCATGTTGAGTATTACCCTAACTGTGCATAGAGCTATGCTATTCTGTGGCTCTTAAAAGGTGGAGAGGGCTTGTTATTTCTCTCATCCATTCTCTGCAGCTCAGTTAATCAGGGTGATGATGATGATCTAGTCCTAATTATAACACTGGATTTAATAAGAAACTTGACCTCACTTCTAATGTCAGCTGAGAGCTACTCGGCCAACCAAATATATCAACTATTAAAGTCATATTGGCATTATAATAAATACATTATTTTATTATACATTATTAGTACTAATAATCACATTTTTACAGCATCTTCAATCTGAAGGTCTCAAAGAGCTTTATAAACATTAATAAATTAAGCCTCTAAGCATTCTTGTGGGGCAAGTATTATTATCTGTTACATCCAGGACAATATGGCTACATTTTAGAACTCAGGGGAAAGTAATTCAGAATTGGATAGGTGGCAAAGTCAGTGATTCTGCCAGGATCAGCTTAATAAATGGTAACCCTCCAATACATGCCACACAGAAACTGGTATATATAGTAAAACTGCCCCAGGCTCACTCACTCGTCCTCTTTCCTATAACTCCACTCTGGGGCAGTTTCCGCAAATTTTTTTTGACTCCTCTAGCAAGCACCTGTCACCCGTCACACTGATAACCACACACAGGCTGCAATTATACTCCTGGGCCAACATGTAACAGTCTAAGGTCACTTGTGCTGTTCTTCATCTATCACCCACTTCTTCAGAGTTGTTCCCTCGTTATCTTTAACTCTGCACTTCTCAGAAATCTCAGACTGAACAATTCGTCCAAAAAGTTGTAGCTGGATAAGAGTAATTTGTGATTAGGGCTGCAAAGTTCTGGTACAATACTGTTTCAGTTTGATTTTTTTTTAATTAGGAATATTATCAATGAAACAAACCCCCAAAACAACATTTCAAAATAACTTCAACGATCATCTTAGAGCAGACAACCGAGCATTGCCATAAGCATCCTTGATTTTTAAAGAAATATTACTGCAGCCATAATATATAATTAATAGGCTGGATGCTAGGACCCTGAGATTTTTCTATCTCCATGAAGGCCTAGAAGTCTGTACTTATAAAAACTGGCCAAAGAAATAAGTGGACAAAATTAATTATGTGATAAGCAGACAGATTTCCTCCCCATGTACCTCTGGACTTTTTTAAAGGGGCTGAATGATATTAGGACACTATCTTCTCCCTGGACCCAGTGTGTGTCACACAGGGACTGTCTTTTTATTATGTGTCTGAACAGTACCTAATCAGAGCCCCTAGGTGCTACCACAATACAAATATACATAATTAAGTTAAAACAGATACTTTTTTTTAGCTTTCCAACTCTCTGAAATGTACCACAGTCCCCATCATTACTGTGATAATCTGTGTATATTCTTTTCAACAAAGAATTTTAAAAATAAAATTAATGACCATGATGAATATTACTAACCACTGGATTTTTTCTCTCTCAGTAAAGTGCTCAAATGCATTCTTCTTTGTTCTCCTCATTCACTGCTCTCAACATTATTCCCAACAAAAATAATATTTAATTTCCTTTTTGACAGAGAATGAAAACCACTGTGTGTGTAAGTTTTAACAACCTCTTCTTTCTACTGCTGATAGTTCCTCCTTCCTCATTTTCTTTGACGTTGGCACAGTCTTCAATACAATCTCCTGGATTGTCTCTATAGTACTTACAACGCGTAAATGTTTCTTCCCCTCCAATCAAAGAACTGATCAATCCCAACCCTGCTTAACTTTAAGATATCAAAAGTCAGTCGGAGGTAGTGTGGTTTACACAGAATAGTATTATTATGTATCAACTAGTTTAAATTAGAATGCAGTTGAATGCCTGCAGTAAGATTTGCAAAGGGCAATGTTTTCAGACACCAATATAAACAGGTTTTATAGCTATTCTCCCTCATCCTACCCTAGGATCCACTAATGTAGCATAGTCTGAGCCCATATGGAGTCCAACTGACTTCACTGGGATTCCACACAAATGCAAGAGTCCTCACTAACAGATCATATTGTATAATTAAGGTCATAACGGTTACCAATATGTTGCTTAATTAAGAGTTTGCCCATGACACTGATATTCCAGACATATCACATATACCAATGATGTGACACAGCTATTCCAGATCACCGCTCTGGTTCAGCAAAGCACTTCAACAGATACTTAATTTAAGCATGAGTAACCCTACTCCTATTTACCAAAACACTAAAGCATGTCCTTATCTTTAAGAACCTTAAGTCCTATTGAAGTCAATGAGACTTAAGCATTTGCTTAATGATTTTGCTGAACAAGAATAGGATTATCAACATGTTTAAAGTTAAGCACCTGCATATTTTACTGAATCTAGGCCTACAGCAGTAATGGCAATGCCTGCTATAGTTAAGACTCTAGTACAGTTTCCATTATAAGCATGTATTCTCAGACACTAAAATCTGACTTTCACCTTTTGGTTTGAAATTTCCTAAATTTAATCTCTTTTAAAGGTGATAGAGTTGGGATCAAAAGTAAAAGGACTTGGGAGTGTGAAGAGCTGGGGCGGGGGGAGTAATACAGTCTCAAAACATAAAACATTTATCCACTTTTTCTTTTTTAAACCAGCTCTAATGTCAAAATAGCTCAGATGAAGAAGTTGAAATCTGTCAGGAAAATAGTCTTCACTAAGGAGAAGTGTTTTTGAATGTTCAAGTGAAAAAACTTTGTGACCTTTTGAAAATTACACTCCATCTATCCATAGTAAATTTTGAAAAACACCACCAGTAAGGCCCAGATTTTTAAAATAATTTAAGCATTGCTCCACTCAGTATTGCAATGTCCAACTGACCTAAGAACATAAATGTCATTGAAAGTCAATGGGAGTTAGGCATTGCAAGGCTGAGTGAAGCAATGCCTAAATACCTTTAAAAATCTGGGCCTTAGCCTATGAAGTAGCTAAAGGGGCAGATTATTAAAGGCATTTAGATGCCTAACTCTGACTGATTTCAATGGGAGTTCAGTACCTACATGCTTTGAAAGTCCCACTAGACACCTAACTCTCTTTAAAAATCTGGGCCTAAATTCATTAAGCCTCTCATTCAGGAAAGGTCTTAAGCAAATGCTTAAAATCCATGTTTTGTATGAATGCACTTAAATATGATGGACTTAATCACATGTTTAAACAAGTGCTTAAGCACATTTCTTGAGCGTGGATGCTTTTTCTTTTTAGCTACATCAGAATGTTTTGCTTTAACAAAATCAAAAACATTTTGTTTCAATTTGATCTTTTCTTAAATTATGTAAGACAATACCATTTTTTAAAAAAAAATCTAAATGAAAAGTCCCTTCATACAGAAAAACAAAACAAAATATTTTGTTCTGAAAATGTTGAATCATTTTGACATTGTCTGAACTTGTTTCCTTCCTTTTTCTCCTAAACAGATTTTCAGCTAAATTTATAGGATTTCATGCAATGTTTCAAATTTGGTGATAAATTGTGCCATCAAAGTTTTTTTCCAATCAGGTATTGTAATAGCTACAGTGTAGATAAATTATCAGTATTGACCAATTGTGCAAAGCTTACTGTGACTTGAACATTCAATTAAAAAGGAATAACTGTGAAAGCTGCACATTTAAATAGTGAACAGTCAGACAGGTAAGGCGAGAACTATCACAACTAGATAAAAAATGGCTTTGTAGAAACTCTACTTCTACAGTCAACAGCCACCTCTCTCGCCCTGGAGGCCAAGTGTGTCATCCCTGTGATAGGTTAAGCAGCACCAACATAGTTAATGAGTGAGGCAAGACTGCTTGATACATTGCTAAGCATATTTCATTTATTTCAGATTCTGTCTTCAAAGATGCACAGCCTTTTAACACAGAGAGAGGCATCTTGAACAGAAGAATGGGTGTGATGAAACACACAAAAAGGCAACGTTAAATATTCCCCCAATTAAAATAAGTGAAAATGAGTTTATTGTATCTTTAAAGGGTGGATTGTTACTTCTTTCATTTCCCCCACTTTCCCAAGTTATATAATTTCATAAGGCTCAGTAAAAATTCACTGTTCGATTTTGACCATGTAAATTACAGTTTAATATATTATAACTAAATTATAATATAAACAAACACTAGTATACAGAATAACACCATAATGAAGAGTAAAGCAAATTATATTCGATAACAAAAAAGCTTTTTTTTCAAGGAAACAGATTTTCATTAGTTTTAAGAAATATTAAACTGCTGTGGATTCAAATTAGCTAAATTAGATATTCTTTAGAAAAGAATAGTGCTGCAAAATACCGTAGGGCACACCTAACAGGTCTTTTATTCATATACATCCAAAATAAATATCCAATAATCAAATCATCACTTCCTATAGAAAGCAGGGAAACTGGATGAAGGGACTGGGGGGTGGAGGGGATTATGGGAAACTGAGGTTCCTCTCATGAGTTTTCCCTTATTTTTTCTGTCATGTATAGGCGACAGTTTGTCCCTTATTAAAACTTTGTGGGCACTTTTTGGCTGGCCCTCTCCCCATACCAGGGGAAAGGAGAAGTGCCACATTGGAGTCAGGATCTTGGGACAGACCGGGCCTCTGGACAATCAGAGACCTCCAGACCACGGCCGGTGGGAACAGTGGTGCTGGAACAATTTTTATAGTTGGGATGCTGAAGCAGAAACCATGTATTTGGGTTGTTATTATTACTTCAAACCAGGGGGTGCAGCAGCACCCCCAGCACCCCTAGAACCCTAGAACCAGAACCAATGAATAGGAAGTAGCCAGTCAGTCTGATTGACCAGGCAACCAGATCAACCAGGGAGCCCCAGCTCATATCCCAGCCCCCTTGTGTGCTGGGGGAAGGAGAGTCAGGAAGAGCAGCCCCAGGCAGGGTGGAGGAAGCTGAGGCCTGAACCCAGGATAAGTAAAGCAGCATGGGAGGCCAGAGAGAGCTGTGTACGGACACAGTGGTGGGGCCAAGAAAGCCAGCAAGTGAGGCAACAGTCAATGGGGAGAGCGGAGAGTGGGAACCCACCGTGAACAAGATGACACATCCAGCCAGGCGAGGCCCCATGGAGGGAAGAGAACAACAGCACTAGAGACCCCAGTGAAGGGGTTGAAGTGAACCAGCAGGGAGGGGCCAAGCTGTGGGAGCCCAGTATCCCCCACCCACCGCTACCACTTTGCCCTGAGACCAGCTGTGAAGGGAGCCGTCTTCTTTTTCTTAGCATATGCACAAAATGCGTCAGGTTGCCTGTGACCAGGATTCATCACTGAATTTGGTCTGCTGGTTGGATCATTGCCCGGGCTGGGTACTGACGAGGAGCGTGCTATGATCCATGCCCTCCCAGGGAGCTGTGATTAGTAACGGCGATGGGAAGTTCCTAGCAGACCCTGAGTCCAGGGAGAAGTGATGAGGCCTGAGGGGTAACTGCAACCGGTTCTACAGAGGCTTTTCCAGTCCCATCCTGAGGCAAAGACCTGCATGAGATGTGCACAGCCCTGGACAAAGGCAACCCCACCTCACAACAGGCAGGGGAATCTAGAGTTCAAAGGAGGGTGGGTTTTTTTCCTTGTCTCTTTTTCTCTCCTTTTCATTAGACACTTGACTACCGGGTGTGCGGGGGGAGTGGAACGCTCCCCCTAGTGAGTACTCAGCTGGTGCATTCACCCCCTTGGGAGGTGGATCTTCTTCATTCACAAAAACCTACCATGGAACAACATCTAGTGATCTTTCGAACTAGGATCTCTGGTATAGGGGAAGATTTTGGTTTTGCACAAAAAGGAAAAAAAGGAGCATCTAGACATTGCTGTGATAATTTGTGTGAAACTCAAAATAAAGCCATAACCCGGTGGGTGGGGCATTATCTTCATCATGCCCCCCTTCAGGAACTATCAAACCAAAGCAGAGTTTCCCCTCAAAAGAGACTGTTAGTGTTTAAAGTGTTTTTATATGTGTATACATATAAAGTAAATAGTTTAGTATGTCTTTTCATTTAGGTTTAAGAAGTAGTGTAAGGATTGCTTTAGTACATATTAAAATATTTCAACTGCTTAGTATATTTTGAAACTTGCTAAAAAGTTTTTCTTTTCCTGTTTGTTTTTAGGCTGTTCCAGAAGAAGATGAATCTGTTCCATTTCATTTGGTGGTGGTGGTGGTGGTGGTGGTGGTGTGTGTGTGTATGTGTGTGCGCAAACACCCTTTTTAACAGTTCACTTCAAGATAAAGCTACTACCCGGTTAGGGGTATGTTACTTATTAGGAATCTATCTAGTAACCAGATAGGAACACTCCACCTCACAGAAAGATCTGACATGGGTAAGAGGAGCATCTGGGGAAGAATCATAGAATATCAGGGTTGGATGGGACCTCAGGAGGTCATCCAGTCCAATCCCCTGCTCAAAGCAGGACCAATCCCCAACTAAATCATCCCAGCCAGGGATTTGTCAAGCCTGACCTTAAAAACCTCTAAGGAAGGCGATTACACCACCTCCCTAGGTAAGAGGTACTGTGACGAGAAGATGAGGCTTCCTCACCATAATCTCCAGTGTTCAGGTTCAGTCCTATGGTCTCATGAGCAACTGTGATGTCCCTCAAGAGGGAAAGTAATTGGGTTGCAGCCTTAAACCCAATCACAGAGTGTTCTGGGGACCCAGTAGGTAAGGCCCTGATAGTGTAGCCTCACTAAGTAGATCGGGGAAAGGAAGTCCCCATGAGTTACTAGTGTCCCATCCCTTCCCACAGGCAGGGAGCTATGCCCAACCTGTTCTTCTGGGTAATCCCAGGGGTGGTAAGAGACTGGTTGCTTCTCATCCCACCGAGATAACTTAGAGTAAGGTAGCATCCCATTTTACCATACCTCTGCCCAAACCCTATTACACCTGCATCAGCATTTCTCTCATAGGAACGAACAAGTATCTTGGGGAGAACCACTGGAGATCACGACCATGTATGCAGAAGACTTGTGCCTCTACTTTCAGCTCCAGGGCTTCACACCCTTACCTAGGTATCTAACAGCATGGCTGTATTGGAGACATCCTGCAAAGGACTCTATTCCTACAGCTGCCCTGGAACCCAATTTAAACCCAGGTTCTGCAATGTGAAGTGTTCCAACAACAACTAAGGCCATATTAACTTATCTTTTCTGAAGATTTCCTGCAGTTTAGCAGGGGCACAACAAATGTAATTTGCTAGCTTTACCCTCCCCCACTGTGGTTTGTCCTCTCTGCACTGTAGAACCACAAACCCGCAAAGGATTCGCTGAGGGGTCCATGGTATGGGGCAGAGTAAGTAACCTAGAGGTGGTTTAAGGGGCACATCCAGCCTTGTAGTAGCTATCATAAAAGAAGATGCTCCTCAACAGAGTGTCACTTTGAGATACACGTCCAATTTCTTTTCTATTATATCAGTGCAAATCCATTCACTGCAACAGGTTTTCAGTGGCATATATGCAAGCAGAATTTAGCTACTGATACCTGGGCACTGGTTACCTGGGCATGTGTTTCAGTACAGTGGTTCAATTAGTCAATCATACAGTTATTCAGCTTTTGCACTACCCCATATTAAATGAAACTCACCAAATGTCAGAACCCCAGCGATGTCATCACAGATTCTGCAACCCAGCCACCCATAAAGCAGTATCTTTCATGTCATACAACTCTTCCAACTGTAAGTCACAGCAAAACTGGACCCTTATTGTTTTGATATACCAGTAACTTTATTCTACTAAGTATCACTTTTGTGGAAACTACTGAGAATTACATAAAAAACATGATAGCGTCTACTGGAAAACAAAAAGCAAAATACTCTAGAGGTAGATATTCATCGTTCTTTCAATATCTGTCCATACATAGCCAATAATGTTAATATAAATATGAACTGCACTTTAGTAATAAATAATATTAAAATAAATATTAGAGTCTGTGCATACTTTTGTATTGTTGCTTTTTTAAACGAGCACTAAATTTTAAACTTACCTTATTGGTATTTATAGCTGTGATGACCCAAACACATTGAGCATTACTGTCATATTGGAATGGAAAATTGGGTGATGTGAAGGTGCCACTGGGTCCCTGAAGATTAGATCCACAAGTCTTTACTGCAAAAATAAAATTTTTAACTTATAATTCATGCATAAAACATTCTCTCTCATACATTAAAATATGCAAAGGATTAAAATACCAGTTAACAATATACCCATTGCAATATAAGATCATCATATTTGTGTTGCATTATTCAGGGACACAAGTAAAATGCACATACTCTAAGGTTCAAGATATTACCTTTGAAAAGACACAAAACAGAAACTAGCTGTGATTAAAAGAATATGCACCAAGATTATATAAAGTAACTGTTCTATTTATTTCAAATAAATCAGAATAATGTAAACAAGATAAATACATTATTTCATTACTCTTAATAAATATCTGTAAAGAGAAGTGTTCATATACCAGACTTAATGACAAAGCACACTATTATTACTGGAGTGTTTTTGAGGATTAGTTGTCCTTTGTTCACGCTAGCACGTCTATTGCTGTTATCTCTGCTGGGGTTACATTCATGGTTGCAACAATGAGATCTTTCAAAGGGAACTCTGCAGATTCTGCCCTTATATGAAGTAAGCTATACCAGTTTTTAAAGAACTGAGCATGTGAACTATTAAGTAAATGTATTTTAAAAAGAGTCAGTTGTGACTACTTATAGATAGAGAAGGGTATCTTACATTTAGATGTAGTACTAGTGAAAACAGTGCTCTAGCAAAATATGAAACAACAGATTTTTCTTCTCTGTTTAGGATGAGATTCTGCCACCCTTATTCACGATGAGTAGCACTTTACCCCACAAATATTCTCTGAAATCAATGGGACCATTTGTGCAGAAAGGTGCTATATTACTTAGTAGGTGAAATCCTGGCCCTGTTGAAGTCAATTGAGAGTTTTGTCATTGGCTGCCGTAATGACAGGATTTCACACAGTGTGAATAAGCATACCCTAAACAACATACAAGCCAAGCCTCTCACAGAGATAATGTATATAGGCTTTGTGTCTGTGTTGTTTCTTTGACATTTTGTATACCTGTGCTGAAAACATTCCTGATCAACCTTTTTCTGGGTTAAGCAATATACTTGACAAGCAACCTCAGCTATATCTGAGCCTTTTGTCATGTTTCTGTGCTGATTCCTATAGCATTGTAGTGAGTAAGCTGCAGAAGCAGAAAAATAATTGCTCATGCTGGAGTCTGGCAGACCATTTCACTTCACTGATTTAAATTTTGACTATGATAGGTGAATCTGTCATACAATTTGCTTACACTTTGACAAAGCATGCTAATTTGGGCAAGGGTAGACAGTAAATCAAAGCTAGCTTGTTCTAAGATGCAGATATTTTCTTGAGGGTCCTGAGGTTTTCATAAATGGAAACTTAGGTTTACTAAGATACTAAAGAAGTCCACACGCTGTTCATTACCTACTCTTTGTTCCAACCTTAGAGAATCCAACTCATGTTTACATTTCCTGCAGTAACTTCCATCTGCATTTCCAGTGGTAACTAACTACAGTATGCATGTGTGACGGTACCTCCCATAAGGCTTTATGGGAATATGACATAACTGGAATATGTTTTGTGCTGCCTGTGCCATGTAACATATCTCTGTAAAGGTTATGCTCTACTATATCTATTCATCCTATTTGTACACATATATCATTTTGTACTTGAGGTTAAGAATATGGGTTGTATACTTGCTTAATCTCTAAGTAAGCGTTGTGAGGCATTTGGTCAGCTTCTTTAGGAAGGAATTCGCAAGGTTAAGTACCTGATCAGAAAACATTTGGGGAACAATGCATCCTGGAACGCTCCAATCCACATAAGAAGTCTTCCTGGAGACATTCAAGATACCATGTGGACAATGGCTTCTGCCTGTAAAGATTGAGTCATGCATGGACATGTGACTTGCCCAGGTGACTCCAGAACTCCATCTTGGAGCTGGACTTTGCATAGAAGTGAGGAGGGGGGTCTCCACCCACAAGAGAAAGTCTATTTAAACCCATGGGAGACCCCTCCATTTTGTCTTCAGCTGGCTAAAGAAGGAGCCTCTCCACTCCCCAGGATACTTGAAGGAAACTGGAACAAAGGACAGTAACTACAGGGGTTGTGAGTGATTGCTGGACCCAGGCTAAAAGGAGATTAGCCTGTGAAAGGGAACATTCTGGAACTGGTGAGGATTTTATCTGTATTTGGTTTGATTAGACATAGATTTGCACATTTTATTGTATTTTGCTGGGTAACTTACTTTGTTCTGTCTGTTACTACTTGAAATCACTTAAATCCTACTTTCTGTATTTAAATAAAATAACTTTTTACTTATTAATTAACTCAGAGTATGTATTAATACCTGGGGGAGCAAACAACTGTACATATCTCTCTATCAGTGTTATAGAGGGTGAACAATTTATGAATTTACCCTGTATAAGCTTTATACAGGGTAAAACAGATTTATTTGGGTTTAGACCCCATTGGGAGTTGGGCATCTGAGTGCTAAAGACAAGCACACTTCTGTGAGCTGTTTTCAGGTAAACCTGCAGCTTTGGGGCAGGTAATTCAGACCCTGGGTCTGTGTTGGAGCAGATGGGTGTGTCTGGCTTCAGCAAGACAGGGTGCTGGAGTCCGGAGCTGGCAGGGAAAACAGGAATAGAAGTAGTCTTGGTACATTGGGTGGCAGCTGCCAAGGGGGTTTCTGTGACCCAACCCGTCACAGCATGTCACTCAGCAAATTTGAGAGAGTAAGTGATCAAATTAGTAGATTCATTGAACACACTCTCCAAGTTTCATTCACACCAATTGTTGTTCTCCTATGCAAATCTACACAAAAAGTATTTACTATATCAAGAAACTTCTTTAAAGCTTAGAAATAATATCTAAAAGCCATCAGTATAATTTCTTTGTTCTCTCCACTTTGACTGTGTGACTGGCATGGCTCATTTAGCTATATTTGCGCAAAGAGTATTTGAAACTGTTTCTGCAAAGGAAAATATTTTGAAAACACTACTGCTAAAGAAAAGAAAGAGCAGAAGATATTTTATAACAAGTTCAATGTTCTTAACAAGAACGTAATCATTATCATGAAATTATTGTAGTTTCTATAACAACCAAGAATGATTGTCTCCAAAGATCCTTTTCCTCAATATCAACAAGAGGGTTGTGGAAAAGTGATGGGTTTGACATGAGTCTTGGAAGTAATGGTGAATATTGTTAATCTATTAAAGCCTTCAGCATCACCTGTTTCAAATCTGCTGAATTTGCATAAATATTGTATTATATAATTTTTTGTCAAAGAAACCAAGGGCCTGGGTTAGGTGCATTTTGCTTTAAATAGTTTATAAATCAAAATAACTATATGAAAACACTGCTTGCATTTGTAACCAATGCCACACACAATTGCACCTCCACATTCTCTTGCAACTTAATAGGTTGCATATCTCTAAATCACATACAAATGTCATGCATATCTATATCAAAATACAGTGGCATGGCAAGAAAATTGAAGAACCTGGAGTAGATGATTTAATACATCTTTTTCATCTCCAACTTCCATAACTGTATTTATCTAGTAGGCTCCTTTCAAACACTGATGACTCACAAATAATAAAATACACAAAACCATCACAGATTAGAACAACACAGAACTCATGGCTGAGGACAGACTAAGGAGAAAAAAGAAGGGATAAATGGGAAGGAAAGTAAACACAAGGCAGCAAGTTTGTTTCCAGTCCAGGGCCCGCACGCTCTCCCCATCCCCTCCTCATGATCCATCTCCCCCCCGCCCCCCCGGCCACCTGAGGTGGGACGAGGAGGGGGCTCTGTCCTCCTCCCGCTGCACCAGAGACTTTGGAACTGCAGCGGCAAAAGGCAAAAGGCAAAAAAAAAAAAGCAGCTCCTCCGATGCAGCTGTACCATCCCCCAGCCCTTCCATGCAGGGTCTCCTCTGTTTATACAGAAGCCCCGCCAGAGAACAGGGCTGTGGGCAGGGCTGGGGGCATTATAGCCACGCTGAAGGAGCTGCCACCATGGGCCCGCAGTGGCCCCATGTTCTGCTCCTCAGGTGTCTTTCCAGAACGCCGTACCAGCTATAAATATCTTGCTGGTACGGCATATCGGACTGTACCGCCCTACTTGTACTGCTGGTTAGGCTCCACAGGTGCTGACTTTTGTTTTTGCTGGTGGGTGCTTTTCACCTTCTGGTTTCACTGTACACCATGTATGTGCTTCTGCCATCTACTGGTGGCTCGTGGATGCTGGGCACCCCCTATAATTTTCGGTCGGTGCTTGATCCCCGGATCACGCTCGGCGTCTACGGCTATGTTAGATTCGATCTTATTTCCAGTATACTGGATGATAAACATACAAGAAAGGTATGCCAACGCCAAATGACATTATATAGGTATGATTTGCCAGTATCAAAAAAGTGGAAGGCTAGATCTGGACAAAAATTGAGGTAACATGAGTTGACAAGTGTCTTAAGCCTTACTGTATAAATAAAGAATAATAGGGTTGAAAATAGCAAAAAAACATGTTGATATCAAGGGGCAGAAGTTGCACATCATTGACGAGGAAAACAGTCCATCAAAGTTCCATATTTAGCTTCAGTTAGGAAAGCAAACAGAGTACAGATGTATAGGTAGGGATATCAATACCTCAGAAGATATCGCTGAAGACATGGTACAAAGGACTACACCATTTTTGGAGTCTAAACTAACCTAGACTCTATTTCATTAAGAATATTCAATAATTTTATAAGGTACAGAGAGACCAAAAAGGATATTAATGGCTGAGATATTCCTAAATATTAGGAAACATTAGAAAAGGTAGGTTTATATCCATTTAGAAGAGGAGATTATGACAGGAAATTTTTCCAAGAGGCACTGAAAAAGTGAATGACACACAAGTATTTAAGAGGCCAATGCACCTGACAAGTAATAGGAGATTAAATGAAGTTAAGAAAGGATCAGAGATATTTTTATTTTTAATATACAGACTAATTACTATGTGAAATGGATTCTCAAAAAACAGTAACTGAAGAAACTGCAACTCTGGGAATATGTTTGTTCAGAGAAATAGGTAAGAGTACACTGGCCCCATTTCAGCAAGGAACTTAAGCATGTGCCTAATGTTAAGCTTGAGACTATGTTCACTGAAATCAATTAAAGTATTCAAGTGCTGAAAATTAGGCATGCTCATAAGTACTTCAGTGAATCATTGCCATTATAGTGTTTAGAAGTTAGACACATGATCTGCAGAGCCTCCTTCCATCACAAAACATTAACATAGTATATCATGTCTTAAAAAAAGATCCATGAAGAGAAACTTACAAACAAGAGTAGAGTGTCATGGCAAAGTAATGACTGGCTGGCACCCAAAGGGAGACTTGCTCTTCTGAAATATCACAAAAAAGGGGCGGAAGTGCAAGCTACTCAGAGATTGTTAGGATAAGAGTCTAAAAGAACTAATAAATAATTATCTATGTTGAACTGGCTGGAGAGTCATGATCTGTACTCTCAGTCACTGACAAACATTTCAGACACTAAACTGCTATGGTGTTTTTTTCATTACTATTTTACAATTATTTTTATTTAAGTGTATAGATAGCATGCCTTTTGGTAATGTTTACTTCTTCCTTATGTATATTGTTCTGCAACGCACACAAGAAGCTAGTGAAATGAGTGCTTTTGCTTCTGTAATAGAAGTTACACCACTGCTATCACAGTGTGCGCGTGCATATGTAATTATATATAATTCTACTCTGCACATGTGACTGAACAAATGTTAGCTGGTTATGATCATCTAGCATCCAGCTACTATAACTGCAGATTTTTCACTATTGACAGGCATGTCCAACTCTGCCTTCTATACATCCAGCAGCAAGTTTTCAATTTTGATTATTATTTTTTTTAATTTGTCCAATGGAGAAATCAAGGTGAAAAATTTAGTTTCAAATTGACATTTTCAAACAAAAAAAAACAACAACAATTGTTTGAACTTTTTTGTTTCAGTTTTTTTGAAGCCAAATGTATGTGGAATCTGGATTTGGTGCCTTCCTTTCCCCTCGCACCAACCCTTATCCTGGCCTATAAAGTCAGAGACACCAGCTGATAGGCTGAGGAGCTGAAGAACAGACCTGGATATTTAATCTCTAGACAAAAGCCATAGGTTAGAGAGGTCGGCCTCCAGCCCAGAACAACAGCTACTGCAGCTGTTAAGGTTGCAACCCAACCCATGTGTGAGGTACTACAGAGGCAAGGGCTGGAGAACACAGGAAGTTGGAGATGTGGAAACTTCTCCTTCCTTGTCCCCGACATTAAAAATGATCTGTTCTCCTTCCCCCTGCTCTCATCCAGCAGAACTTTTTCCTCCATAGTGGTTAATGCTTTCTATAATTTTGAGGTTGCCAGGGCCCATCTTGAACTGTAGTCCACAGAACACAGGTCTGTAGAGCTAGGAGGTGCAAACCTGCCATCCAGGGACTGCTAAGTGTTGTCAGAATAGGAGCTGAACTCAGAGAGGAGCCCAGTCCTGGAAGATGACTGGCAGAATGCGGGGCCCTGATTGGTCCATAGCCCCTGTCTAAACCCAACTCAGGAACAGGAAGTTATCTATGTAACTGGGATCCACCTTTCTCTGGACTGTGTGCCCCCCACTCCTGTGGCTTGACTTCCTGATATCCTGACCTGGTCTGCCTCTGGTTATCAATCCATGATTCTGCTCTCAAGTTTGTCTCCTGCTTCTTATCTCCTGGTAACCCGACTCTCCCTGCCTCCTAACACTTGACTCTCTGTTTTCCCTCTGGACTGTATCGTACTCTGACCTCCTGGTATCTGATCGGCCTGACTCCAGCTTTGACCAATAGGTCAGACTGCCCACATCCTAGTCACGACAGAGGCATGCTTATACCAAATTCCATAGCAAATTCCCTTGTCACAAATTGATCTTGTCAGGAGTGGAAGACAGGGATGGCTTACTCCATAATTGCCCTATTCTATGCATGCCCCGTGAAGCTCTGGTATGGGCTACTGTCGGAGATAGGATACTGGATAAGATGGACCATGGACTAACCTAATAGGGCAGCTTTTATGTTCTTATGATTCATGGAAAGTTACTTTTCCTCCACTTAACAATGGCAATCAGAGCCACAGGTTACTTTATGGTTTGCATACACAGTAAGATGCACTTCAAAGAATGTCAGTAATAGAGCAATTTAAGTTGTGTTGTACAGTCTAGCCCATTTCTGTTGTCTCGCTCAGATGAAACAGTCTTCCCCTGATTCAGCTCTCTTTAGTATGAGAAGCCTGAAATATTACCTCTCGTGGCTATCTGTGGTAAGGGATGTTGAGCTAGTGCCTAACTACTGATCTTCTATGGAAAGAAAGTGAGAGGATAGTCCTAGGAGCTATCTTCATCCCAAGTTCTGGATGTTCCTTTCTCTTTTCTACAAAACCAGGACAGGTGCAATTAAGGATTGGCCTCTCTCCACTCAGTTCATGGGCACATTTAAAGGTTCCCCAGTTAGACTGAACAGATCAAGAGGTTTGAAAACACTGAAAAAGCACTGACTAGTACCTAGTATGAGTATTCCCACTCTAGCCTAGTAATACTTTACACAATAACTTCCTGTATAGAAAAAAGTCTTATAAAACATAAATATGGATGAAACAAAATAGTGTTCTATAGAAAGAGTGCTAAAAACCTATAGACTTAAACAGACATAATACAACAGAATATGCTGCTAATGGCATGTTAGTGGACAATGAAGAGCATCATTGTATATTCACCATTTTGAAGTTATTCAAACCACCTAATCAAACTAAACCTCATAGTCTGTTATTGCACAGTGTAACCAGTCAAACATGAAAAGTTCTCTTCTATGATACTGAAATGTCTTCTTGTTTTTTTCCATGATGATAAAGGGGATTCAAGAACTAGAACTCTGCTTTGATTTTGCAGAACAAGATTACAGTAGCAATATAGTAGTATGGTGTCATATTCAGGGCCAATGGCTGTCAAAATGCTTATTCAAAAATTTAAAATGAAGAGCTTACAGTATACAGATTTTGAGTTCTTTGAACCAGAGTTTAATGAGGTAAATATGGGGATATACATTTTTCTTGCAACAGAATAAAAACACAAAAAACAGTTACCTACCAGTACTGTAACTGTTGCTCTTTGAGATATGCGTGCAGACGTGTATTCCAGTTAGCTGTGCACGTGCCCAGCACACCAAAGCTGGAGAACTTTGCTCACCAGTAACTTTGGCCCATGTAGCTCCTCCCATGACTATTTACAATACAGTTACTGTATTGTATTGTTGCAATACAGATAAATAACCATTTTTTTCTTCTTAAAGTGATTACAAATATGTATTCTACTCAGAATGATTCACAAGCAGTACTGGAAGGATGTGGGGCGCCGAGTCTACATAAACAGCAGCGACAAGACTGCTTTTCCAAAGTTTGCATCTGACCAAGATGCAGTCAACAAAGTGGCTAGTAAATTTTTTTATGAATAGAAGACCAAGTAGTGGCCCTGCAAATGTCCTGTATAGAAACATTACTGAGAAATACAAGGGAAGCTGGTTGGGGCCCCCTTGAAAGGAGGAGCAGAAGTCTGAACTATCCCATATGCCATCATAATACAGGAAATGATCATTCTGGAAATTGTCTGTGTGGAGACCATCTGACCCTTCATCCGATTTGCATAGGAGACAAAAAGCCAACGTGATAAAATGTTTTATAGAGCCCTGCGCAGATACGAAATTTGTGTCTGCATCTGATCTGCAATCTGCAAAAATGGTCCGCGGATGCAGATATCTGCAGATGTAAAGCATATATCCAGGGATTTGCAGGGCTCTAACGGTTTAGTCCTTTCCAGATAAAGTGCCAAAATGCCATGTATCACATCCAAAGTATGAAAGTGCTGTTCATCCATATTTGGCATAGGAAAGAATACAGGTAAGTATATTGTTTAATTAAAATGAAACCATCTTAAACAAAAATCTTGGATGCAGCCTTGTGCAGTTTTTCAAAGAGGCCCTATCTGGAGGATCTGCTATCAAGGCCTGCAGTTCATCCAAGAAAGGCTGTCTTTTGCCAAAGGAAGGACAGAAAACATGTTGCCAGAAGCTCAAATGGGGGTCCCGTGAGGGAAGACAACACAGTATTAAAGTTCCACAAAGCAACTGCCTCTTTCACAAATGGGAAGAGATGGACAACTCGTTTTAGGGATGTAACCCCATGCTATGGGTGTCCCTAAACCTCTGACTGCCAGAAGGTTGTGACAGGACAGGTAGTTAATAATTGACCTATTCTGTTCATTCCCTCTGAAGCATCTGACCACGGTCAGAAGACAGAATACTTAGCTAGATGGACTATTGGTTTGACCCAGTATGGCCATTCTTATGTTCTTACATAATTCAAGATGTCCTGAATGCAGGCTAGCCTCTGTTGAATTCCACAAGGTAGTGACCAAACCAAAAAAGGTTTCCACTTGGCCAAACAGGTAGCCCTAGTGGAGTGTTTTCTACTACTACTAAGTAGAACTTACTGAACACCATCCTTCCTTCTCACATAACCATGCAGCACCCATGCAATGAGGTGTAAAGTGCTCAGCACTGGATCCCAATTTTGACCATGGTGCTGAGTCAGTAGGTTGGAATAGAGGGGAAGAGATCTGGGAGGTCAAACAGACTGACAAAACTAAAGAACCATCATTGTCTTGGCCAAACTGGCACAATGAGTATCAGTTTGGCCTGATCCAACTTCCGTTTGAGAACACCATGTGGAATGAATGGGATTGCTGTGGGGGGAGGGCATATGTCAGTACTGATCCCCAGTTTAGCTGGAAGGTGTAGTTTAAAGAGCCTGGACTGAGATCCACTCGACAGCAAAACTGACAGCACTTCTTTCTGTCATTTGTTGCAAAAAGGTCAATAGTCAGAATGCCACATTCTCTGAAGATGGACTTCAGCATGCTGCTCTTCAGAAACTACTCATGATTCTGGGAGAAATTCCTGCTGAGGTGATCAGCCAAGTGATTCTGAGCACCTGGTAAGTGAGCAGGTGCAAGAATGAGGTTTTCCTTCCAGCAGAATTGCAAAAAAAACCACTTTATTGCTTCTGAAAAAGCTGGTTGGAGTGGTCTCCTCCTTGCTTGCAATACCAATGCATTGCATTGGTATTGTTGGTGAGAATATGTGCCCTTGATGTGTGCCCGAAAACCTGGCACACATTCTAAATGGCTCTAAGCTCCATGACTTTGATATGAAAGGAAGCTTCCTATTCTGTCCACAAACTTTGAACTTTCAATGTCCCCAGATACACTCCCTAAGCTACTGGGGAGACATTGGTAACTGTGGTCCTGATCAGTGGGGGATGGGCAAAAGGAACACCTTCACAAATGTGTACCTGATCCGTCCACCGGTAGGACATCCAACAACTGACAATTCGGGAAGTATACCAACTTCAAACAACCCTGAAGAGGATGAAGGTGCAGTCATGCATGCGGAACCACATAAGTGCACACGGCCATATGGCCTAACAACTTCAGGCATACACTGATCATACTTCAAGGATAAGCATGAATGGACAGACACAGGAAACTAATTGCTTGAAATTGTTCATTTGACAGAAACACCACTACCTCTAAGCTCTTCATTAGCTTTATTAAAAACTGAGGCAAAGTATTTGTTAAGATGTTGGGCTATATGTAGATTATCTTTAATCCCCATGCCACCATCAGTGGTTAGTGGTCCCACTTCTTCTTTTATTTTTATTTATATGGCTATAGAACCTTTTACTGTTGATTTTAATTCCCTTTGCAAGATCCAACTCTGTTTGGATTTTAGCAGTTCTTACTTTATCTCTACACTTTCTGACCTCCAAGAGGTAGCTTTCCTTGCTGATCCATCCCATCTTCCATTCCTTGAAGGCTTTCTGCTTTCTCTTACTCACCTGTTTGAGATGCTTGCTCATCCATCTTGGTTTGCATCCCTTCCTGTAGCGGGGTGTTACCCCGCTCCTGCCCTGAAGGGCTTAAAACTGCCCTGGGAGAGGGCTGTGGCAGGGGGAAAGCTGGGCTGATTGGGGAAGTGGCCGCAGCTGGGCCACGCCCCAATCAGGCCACAGCTGGCTTGTATAAAAAGGCTGTGAGCCAGAGGCCCAAGAGAAGTCTCTCTCCAGGCTGGAAGAGAGTAGGGCCTGGCTGCCTGCAGAAAGGGTACTGGAAGTGAAGCAGGGCTGGGGAAAGGCCAGAGGAGTAGGGGAGCTCCAGGCTGGCAACTCCCCAGGCTGCAGGGCCTGGTCCAAGGCCCATAGAGGCACCCGGTTGCAGAGAGAGGCAGCAGGTCCAGACCCAACCTTGCCTATGATGAGTGGCTGACACTGCAATCTGCCCCAGGGCGTGGGGGCAAGTCGGTGACTGGCAGTAGCCTACGACTGAGGTGAGGTAGGGATAGGGGGTGGGGGTTCCCCTGTTTGGGGAGACCCAGAGACTGCGGGGGTATTGCCAGGGGGAAGCACCACAAACACAAGGGGCACTGGGTCCTGGGAGGGACACGGGGGCCAGCGGCAGCGGGACACTGGCCTGCAGAGGGCGCTCCAGAGGTCAGAAGAGCTAATTCCCTGGACAACCAACAGTTGGCACCACAGGTGAGAGTCATGCATCGCTACACTTCCCTATGATTTTTTCCCCTTGCTTGGGATGCAGGCTTCAGATAGTTTCTGCAACTTTGACTTAAAGTAATTCCATCTTAATATGACAAGATTCTTAGGCACAGAAGTGGAGGAATCCCTCACCATGGAGTCATACAGCGAAGAGGAAAAGGAAGGAAGCAGAGCCAATTGTTATCTCCTGTGGTAACACTTGCCCAGCTCAGAGTGAACCACCCCCATCTCTGTCTGCAGGATAGGCAGCTCAAGAGAGGAGACTACCAATGGGATCAGTGACCTCACCCTTCACTGAACCAAGAATCAGGGCCTTGCAGATCAATCTACATCCGAAGGGTTCCAAGGAGGTCACTGAGGATAAGGTGGCACTGGTGGCCAGTAGGAACTGGGCCAAGAGCCCCTTTTCCCTACTGTGGAAGTAGTGCTGATTCTGGTACTGATGGTAATCCCCAGGAGGTCTCGCCGACTTTAGAGAACTGTGCCTCAAAGTTGAGGAGAGGGGGAAAGATGTCCTCAAAATCGAGCTCAGGGTCTTTCCAAGTAGTTTGGTGGCAACAGAAGAGCCACTCCAGTCAGAGGCAGCAAATGTCCAGCCTCAACTGAAGCCCAATATGCAGATAACATTGGTAACAATGATAGTAAAGTAGCTGATGCCATGAGTACCTGTAGGGGCATCACTCTCACATTCAGCACCAGAATAGATGTTCGCATTGACGTTGAGGCTGGTACCATTCCCATAAATGTGATCAGCACCAAAATTGTCATCTGTTCTGAAGACTGTATCTGTGCTGTCATGAATAGTTAGTAAAGGGTTAAAACATAGTACCTGGTGGGCACCTGACCTGAGGACCAATCAGGGAAGAGAGTTTAAAATTCCTAGGAGGGAATTTTTTCCCTCTGTGGGTGTGTGTTTTTTTCTTAGCCATCTGGAATTACAAGGGTCTGGATGTTTAATCAAGTCTCTACAAATTTCCACCTTTATGAACTAAATCCTTCTAGTCAAAATAGTGAGTATTAGAAAGGTACTTGTGTCTTCACCTAATAATCCTATGTTTGCAATTCTGTGTGTTTGTTATTGATTATTCTTAATTCTGCCTGTTTTGTTATACTGAGAAAGAGAGAGGATTCTCTCCAGAACTTAGTAAGGTTATACCCTATGAATGCCCAGCTTAGGCTCATAGAGATTGTGTATTTTCTTGTTTTTCTTTTAATAAATTCTTTCTATAAAGATTTGATTAAATCCTTTCTACTGTGGATACAGGGGGAGGGAGCTAAGAAAACATTCTTCTCTGTAGTGAGACGGGTTATCTCCGGGCAGAGAAAGGAGGGGGAAGAAATCATTCTCCCTGGGTTTGATTCAAGCAGTTTGAATCAGGTATCTCTTTCCAGTGACTAGGAGAGAGGGAGGGGGGAGGTTTCCCTCCTGTGAGTGGATCTGTGTTTCCCCAGGGAACGCCTTTGGAAAGAGGCAGGGGGGGGAAACCGGGGTGTCCCGGCCCACGTAATTGACCGGGTGGTGGCAGAAAAAAGGGAGACCCACCCTAGGATTTTAGGGTGAGGAGTACATGCGGGTCCTCACTTTGGAACCCCCCAGTTTCAAGTGAGGGTAGACTCTGACATGTGCCAATGAGCCTCTTGGTACCGGGAAAGAGGACTACCTCAGTTCTGCACCTTGAGTATTAAGCAATGCATAAAATGGTGCCAACAATAGTGATAAGTCTTCAGCCAGTCCAGGCGGTGCCAAGGACACAGAAGAAGCCACCGCAGCTGAATGTTCCTGAGTTAATGGTGAGTCAGGAACAAAAAGGCAGAGCAAGTTTGATGCTGCCTGATACACCAATGATGCAGAAACACTTGGTGCCAACACCGATGTAATCAGTACTGGGCATCCCACAGACTGTACCAGAATTGCCAGGGTGATGTCTAGCTGATCTAGGGTTACCTAGGGAGGTGGTGGAATCTCCATCCTTAGAGGTTTTTAAGGCCCGGCTTGACAAAGCCCTGGTGGGATGATTTAGTTGGGGTTGGTTCTGCTTTGAGCAGGGGGTTGGACTAGATGACCTCCTGATCTTCTATGATTCTATGATCCCGTCTGGGTAGACAGTGAAGCTCTATCTAGAGTAAGGGAAAAATCACATTGCCGGTCTTCACTCCTTTTATGAAAGGAGGAGGAATCTTTCTGATCTCTGGAGTGGCTCGAGTCTCTAGAATCAGAATCTTGCTGTGCAACAATGGCTTGTGCCAGCTCCAAAGCTCTCTGAAGGGCCAGACTGTTTGTGGATGTCTGAAGAGGGCCTCCCCCACAAGGCATTGTTTCAGATGAAAGAATCTATCCACCTACATTCTCTTTTTGAACTTACAGATGGAGCACTTTTCTGTAATGTGCCCTTCCCAAGGCATAATAAAGATCAAGTGTGGGGGTCACTAGGAGGCATGGTCACTCCACACAACAGGCTGTGGTTAAAACTGATGAGGGCATCACAATAGGCTAAATCCTATTTAACTAGCTACTACTAATCAACTGAGTCCTAAGGATACTATTTAACTAACTAACTAGCAACACAAGATCACCGGAAAGAACTGTGACCGAAAAACGCAAGATACGACACCAGACAGAACATGCTGACTCAAGTCACGGATTGTGAGAAGAAACTGATGGAGGTCAGGGCAGCTCTGACCTTAAGAAACCATGGGAGGGACTACAAGGGGCCAAAGGCACAAGCACCACCCCAATGGATACTGCTAAGCAAAATTCCCCAGCTATGGTGTCCTGGGAGCACCTAAGTGGAATACACTACTGCTAGCACTAGAAGAACACCACTTCATACCTGAATTCTTCAAACTTGTCCCTCCTTCAGGAGACTCAGACTTTAAGGTCAGAAGGGACCATCATGATCATCTAGTCTGACCTGCTGCACATTACAGGCCACAGAACCTTACCCACCCACTCCTGTAATAGACCCCCTAACTTCTGGCTGAATTACTGAAGTCCTCAAATCATGATTTAAAGACTTCAAGGTTACAGAGAATCCACTATTTACACTAGTTTCAACCTGCAAGTGACCCGTGCCCCATGCTACAGAGGAAGGCAAAAAAACCCCACGGTCTGTACCAATCTGACCTAGGAGAAAATCCCCAAATATGACGATCAGTTGGACCCTGAGCATGTGGGCAAGATCCACCAGCCAGACACCTGTGAAAGAATTCTCTGTAGTAACTCATATGCCTCCCAATCTAGTAACCCATCACCAGCCATTGGACATATTTGCTGCTAGCAGTCATAGATTGGCTAAATGCCATTGTAGACAGTCTCATCATACCATCCCTTTCATAAATGTATCAAGCTCAGTTTTGAACACAGTTAGAAACCTTCATCTAATTTCAAGCCTAAATTTGCTGATGACCAGTTTATATCCATTTGTTCTTGTGTCCCCACTGGTGCTTAACTGAAATAACTCTTCTTCCTCTTTGTGAGAGCCTTCTCTAGTCCTATTTTTGCAATCTGAGTTCTCAGTTTAGTTATTTGTATGTTGCAGGGATGCAGTGAAACATGTCCCAGAATCACAAAGCAGAAAAGCCAACCTTCTGCAGGGACCTCAAACTTATTCATCATATGGATTCTTCTAAAATATTGAGGCAGTATTTTATGCCCTCTTGGTGAAGGGTTATATAAATCAGCACACACACCTTGGAAAGCTTAATTGGTTACCACTTCAACTGAGCCAAGATTATGGTCACATAAGCCAACCTCCTAGCATCAGTCAAAATCTGAGCTGCTGTATTTTGTCCTAATTGTAGCCTATTAAAACTACAAGTGGGAACACCAATAAATGATTCATCACTATGATCAGTTCTTTTCTAGTTTATTCTGGTGTCCGCTAGGGTTTTGTCTTGAATTTGTTTCATTATTATTCATCATGTATTTGCTTTGTTTTGTGGAACTGATTTAAATACATGGATTAGATTTCCATTCCTATGCAGATGAAACATGTGTTTGAAGATTAGTCCTCTATTTCCAATTATTATATTAGCTTCTTAAGAGAACAGAGACATGAATGCCTAATATTTAAAACCAAATACTATTAAAAATAAACTAACAATTGATGGTTCTAGACACAAGATCAAGACTTGACCCCTGTTCCTACTGAAATCCATGAGGAATATTTCCATTGATGTCAGTGGAAGTAGGAGAAAGCTCTTAAACAGAAATACCAAAGAAGAACAAATAAGCCTGATATATAATGTTGATGGTGTATGTATGTAGTTAAGAGTCTCTAAAGTTGCAAAATCTCCTATATTTTTGAATGGGCTTTCCCTACCACAGCTTACTTGGCTTTTGCACCTCTAGGTAATTAAAAGTGTTTGCCCAAATTACATTAGTGTGATTGCATAATCAATTTTAGCAAATTAACTGAACGTTTCCCCCAGCACAGTCTGATATTATATGGATCACAAACATGGAGAAACAGATCATTCCTAATTATAAATATAACTGTTCTCACACACACAATGTTCTCTAACTCAATGCATGAATACAGTTCTGAGTGGGGAAGGGAAATCAGTTCTCTCCATTCCAGGGTCCTAATTCTGTATCTTTGATGTCAAATGTGAGTTTTATCATTGATTTCAGTGGCGCATATGGATCCTGTGTATGGATCCAGTACAAGAAAGGGAAAAACTGCTAGCTGGTAGTTTTGCTGGACTGGGAACTGAACCACCAGTACCTCAACAGTACTAAGAAGCAGCCATGAAAGGGATGATGATAGATATTGACCCTATCCTGATAAGAGGCATAGTCCAAAAATATGGCAGAACTAGCAAAATCTAGGTTTTAAAAATATTTCACACCTTTACTTGCACGATAATATACCTGGCCAGATTCTTAGTTCAGTTAATCAATATAGGTAATGGAAGTATGTTGATGTATACCTGCTGAGGATCCAAACTACCATTTTCAAAGTAATCACCATCTTCAGAACCGAAAAGTTTTCATTGTCAAAAGTAGATATATATTTTAGATATATTATAAATATGAATGCTGCATGTTTAATGATGCCCTATAGATTAGAATAGAAAGAAAGTGGAGGAGACACTTGAACAGCGAAGTATTAGAGACATTAAATTACCTTTTTGCATCAGTCTTTATCATTAAATATGATACAGTTCTCACTGAAATCAATAGAAAGACTTCCCATTAACTTAAAATGGTGCTAGAATGGGCGTAGGTGTAATAGTGGGCAATACCAACAGTGATGATATGCAAGTGATATGTAAAAAAAACAGTGGAGGCCTTGGAAAACTGGAAGGCCCAATGTTTGCTTTACTCAGAAAAAATACAAATAAAACAGTCATGGATGACCCTGGCATTAAGAACAGATCAGGTCACTCTCAGCTGGGGAATCTGATTGAGAACATCTGTCATAAACAGATAGTTAAGGGTTAATGCCTCTTTTACCTGTAAAGGGTTAAGAAGTTCACCTAGCCTAGCTGACACCTGACCAGAGGAACCAATGCGGGGACAAGATGTTTCAAAAGGAAGGAGGGAAGTTCCCTTTGTCTTAGTTCAGTTTCAGTTTTGGCCGGAGTGGAAAAGATCAAGAAATCAGCCTCTTATCAGAGTAGTGAGTATTAGAAAAGGAATAAATAGGTTTATGTTTATTTTCTTTTGTAACTTGTCTTGGGCATTAGGGGAATAATCAAATTGGGTATTCTTTTGTGTAACTAAGGGTTTTGCCCAGGGGAACATCCTCTGTGTTTTAAATCTGTTGTCTGTGAGATCAGCTTGTATGCTATCTCCCAGAGGCTTTTCTTTTACCTTTCTTTTCTTTAATTAAAAGCCTTCTTTTTAAGAACCTGATTAATTTTTCCTTGTTTTAAGATCCAAGGGGGTTGGATCTGGATTCACCAGGAATTGGTGGGGAAAAGAAGGGGGGATGGTTAATTTCTCCTTGTTTTTAGATCCAAGGGTTTGGATCAGTGTTCACCAGAAACTTGGTGGAGGAGTCTCTCAGGGAAGGGTTATAGTACTTGGGAGGGAAAGATTTTTTGGGGGGAAGACAGAGTTTCCCAAATAACTCAAACGATTTGGGTGGTGGCAGCATACTGATCTAAACTGGTAATTAAGCTTAGGGGTTCTCATGCAGGTCCCCACATCTGTACCCTAAAGTTCAGAGTGGGGGTGAAACCTTAACAACATCCAATCTATGTACAACAAAACTTCTGTGTTTGTCAGTTTTGTGCAAAAATCTCAGTTGTGTGTGCAAATTAGGTAGTTCAGCTTGTTAGGGTTCTTTGAAAAAATTAATAAATTAGTAGATAAAGTCTACCAGATAGACACAATTTAATTGTTTTCAAAATGCTCTTAATTAGATGACTCATAAGAGCTTACAGAGGAAAAAAGTTAAAAACTGGTTAAACTAGAAAAACTGGGGAAAAAAAGACCAATGAATGAAGTTAGTAACAGGATGCCCTGCAATGAAGCTACTGCTGGAGTATGCCCAGGTTAGTATTGTTATTAGTGTTCTCCAATGTATTTATTAATCAAGTGGATTTTTAGCAGAGATGCTCCAAAACCGGATCACAAAATATACAACTCCTAAGCTGTCTACTCTCTTTTCCTTTGTTCCTTCAAGGTTCAAATAGAGAGGGAAAAAAATCAAGTGACTTTTAAATGTTTGTGTTTTTATTTTAAATAGATAATTTCCCAATTTCTTTGGGTCACTAAACTTTAGCAAAAGTTATTTTTGATGAATTGCATAGAAACTCCTCCCTCCCTCCCCCTATCTGTAAATCTATATTCAAAGATGCAAATGACAAACACCTTGAAAATACGAGCAAAGTGTGGTTAAAAACTCACAAAAATCTCAGCTTTTGTATGTGAAGCTATCCAGACAAAAATAAAAGGTCACTGTTTGGCAAGGTAACAGGAAAATGGTGACTACAAGCAATTTTAACACTTTAGAGAAGGTAAATGAGAAGTCTAGATTTATGTATCTGAAAATAAAAGATTGTGTTCTTTTTTAAATCTGTGTTTGCCTGTTTACATGTGACAGTTGCTGCTATTTATAAAGGATTTCTGGGATACCATATGAATTAATCTAATCTATTCTGAAGGCATGCCCCACAATAACTTTTGTCATTGCCATCTGTTTCACTGTGTAAGCAACAACATTTTTTTTTAATATTTAAAGAAAAATACTATTTATAAATCCAGAGAATAGATCAGGGGTCGGCAACCTTTCAGAAGTGGTGTGCCGAGTCTTCATTTATTTACTCTAATTTAAGATTTCGCGTGCCAGTCATACATTTTAACATTTTAGAAGGTCTCTTTCTATAAGTCTATAACATATAACTAAACTACTGTTGTATGTAAAGTAAATAAGGTTTTTAAAATGTTTAAAGAAGCTCCATGTAAAATTAAATTAAAATGCAGAGTCGCCCGGACCAGTGGCCAGGACTCGGGCAGTGAGAGTGCCACTGAAAATCAGCTTGCGTGCCGCCTTCGGCACTCGTGCCATAGGTTGCCTACCCCTGGAATAGATCCTAACAATATAATAATCACCCATGTAATAAGTAAATATATAAAATTTACCAATAAATCCTCAAAGAAATTATTCAAAGTAAGATAACCTTTCATTATTACATTTAAAATAAATGTATTATTATGCAAAATGTTTTGATGGGGTGAAAGAGGAGAGGATTCTCTCCAGACTGAAGTATATCACAAGAATCTCTCATTACTGAAGATTAATTTACATAATAATTTAATCAACATGCTGCCATACATGGAAATATATATACTGCTCCTAAAACCAATTAAACATGATTTTAAGAGGGTTTTGGAAGCAACGTAATGAAGTGAGGCTATCCCATGAAAATAATTATCAGTGACGTTCATACCTCGTGACAGTGTTATGATATGAAGTGCAAATCATTTTGTTATAAAAGAAGAAACAAATGTGGAGGATGCAGGAATACAATGAAGGTGCAATAATCATTCTAGTGCTGATACCTGAGGTAAAAGTCCCAGCCTCATTGAAGGCAAAGATAAAAATTCCCATTGACTTCTCTAGGGCCAGGATTTCACTCCTGATCTTTTTCAGGATTTTTTCCCCCTGAAAAATAGCCAGGAAAATAGAGAGGGAAAAACAGCTATGGATTTAGCAAGGGCATACAACATGAATAGCTATAACTTACTGTAGATGAAAACCTTGAATGTACAGGTAAGGGCAAAGAAGCCTATGCTAGTTCAAGCTTGTTACCTGTTCCTGTGACTGGTTTTAAAATGGGATGATATTCATGAAGTTCCCCTTAACTATCAGCCTTTTTATACCNTCGCCCGGACCAGTGGCCAGGACTCGGGCAGTGAGAGTGCCACTGAAAATCAGCTTGCGTGCCGCCTTCGGCACTCGTGCCATAGGTTGCCTACCCCTGGAATAGATCCTAACAATATAATAATCACCCATGTAATAAGTAAATATATAAAATTTACCAATAAATCCTCAAAGAAATTATTCAAAGTAAGATAACCTTTCATTATTACATTTAAAATAAATGTATTATTATGCAAAATGTTTTGATGGGGTGAAAGAGGAGAGGATTCTCTCCAGACTGAAGTATATCACAAGAATCTCTCATTACTGAAGATTAATTTACATAATAATTTAATCAACATGCTGCCATACATGGAAATATATATACTGCTCCTAAAACCAATTAAACATGATTTTAAGAGGGTTTTGGAAGCAACGTAATGAAGTGAGGCTATCCCATGAAAATAATTATCAGTGACGTTCATACCTCGTGACAGTGTTATGATATGAAGTGCAAATCATTTTGTTATAAAAGAAGAAACAAATGTGGAGGATGCAGGAATACAATGAAGGTGCAATAATCATTCTAGTGCTGATACCTGAGGTAAAAGTCCCAGCCTCATTGAAGGCAAAGATAAAAATTCCCATTGACTTCTCTAGGGCCAGGATTTCACTCCTGATCTTTTTCAGGATTTTTTCCCCCTGAAAAATAGCCAGGAAAATAGAGAGGGAAAAACAGCTATGGATTTAGCAAGGGCATACAACATGAATAGCTATAACTTACTGTAGATGAAAACCTTGAATGTACAGGTAAGGGCAAAGAAGCCTATGCTAGTTCAAGCTTGTTACCTGTTCCTGTGACTGGTTTTAAAATGGGATGATATTCATGAAGTTCCCCTTAACTATCAGCCTTTTTATACCAAGCCTCAGGAGCATCCATTCAAATATCAGTCTGTTTCATAGCATTGAAGGCCAGAAGAGACCATCATATCATCTTGTCTGACCTCCTGTATAACACATGCCATTAAATTACACCCATATACTCCTATATAAAGTCCAAAGATTTCAGTTGAACCAAAACATTTAATTCCACAGGAAATTGAGCTATGTGGCACAAGGAGAGATCAGGAGAGACTAAGGGTATGTCTGCACTTCAATTAAAAACCTGCAGCTGGCCTGTGCCACCTGACTCGGGCTAAGGGGCTGTTTAATTGTGGTTTAACTGTTCAGGCTCAGGCTGGAGCTCAGGCTCCAGGACCCTGTGAGATGGGAGGGCTGTAGCCTGAGCCTGAATGTGTACAGGCAAGTACACAGCCCCTTAGCCCAAGCCCTGCGAGCTCTAGTCAGCTGGCATGGGCCAGCTGTGGGCATCTAACTGCAGAGTAGAGATACCGAAAGACACCACTGATGCCCGAGGCCCCTGCAATGGCAGGGAAGTGATTAGGTGAGATTTGCTGAGATAATCCCAGCAGGCTATACATGAACCATGCAATAGATCAGGGGTTCCCAAACTTGGTTTGTGGCTTATTCAGGGTAAGCCCTTAATGGGCTGCGAGATGCTTTGTTTACCTGAGCATCCACAGGTACAGCTGCTCGCAACTCCCAGTGGCTGCAGTTCACCATTCCCTGGCCGGGCCACCACTTCCCGTAGTTCCCATTGCCGGGAACGGTGAACCGCGGCCACTGGGAGCTGTGAGCAGCCATACCAGCAGATGCTCAGGTAAACAAAGTGTCTCGCGGCCTGCCAGGGGATTACCCTGAACAAGCTGCGAACCCCTGTGTGGAAGAAAACAGAGTCTTCACTCTCAGGTTGTTTGCAACAAGTCAGACAGTTTATTTTTCCGACACTTGTAAGGGGAGAGTACACACGGGCGGGGGCTCCCCCCCATCCCAGGCAGGTCTCCATTAGATAAACAATAAGGGCAAGCATTTATACCTTTTGTTACAGAGAATAATGATCAATAACCGCATCTTGTTTATACATATTCCTTCCTGATATCTCACTTTTTCTCATTAATTTCTGCCACAGTCTACATTCCATTCTTATCTAACACAATGACAAAAAACAGTATCTCTTACAGTTTTTTGTTCCACTCGCTTTCCACTTGCCCAGGCCCTGCCTGAAATATCGCGTTATTAGAGCTAGTGTTAGGCTGACTCTTACTTTATTCCTAAAAGTTAAGATATCTGCATTCAAATTCCCTTTATCCTTTTCTCTGCTTCCACACCTGCAATAGATGAAAGTAAAAAAAACCAAGGTCCCTATTAATCTGACCTGCGGGAAAATTCCTTCCCAATTCCAAATTTGGCAATCAGTATGACCTTGAGTGCACGAGCAAGACACGCCTGACAGGCATCTAGAAGGGATTCTCAATACTACCTCAGAGCACTGGTCCACCACATCCAGTGTCCTGTCTCCAACTGTGGCCAATCTCTGATGCTTCAGAGAAAGACAAAAACCACCAAACAAACTCTATCTAGTTAATTCAGGGAGAGTGGGCGGAGGGAAATCTTCCTGATCCATGTAGGCAACCAGCTGAAGTATGGATTTGTTTATATTTATCTTAATGCAGAACTGCAAGTTTTAATGAACAAGTCCATGGGTCCGTATCTAATGCATGAAAGGGTGCTGAGGGAGTTGGCTGATGTGATTGCAGAGTCATTGGCCATTATCTTTGAAGCACTTGGAGGAGAGGAATGTGATCAGGAACAGTCAACATAGATGCACCAAGGGCAAGTCATGCCTGACCAACCTGATTGCCTTCTATGATGAGATAACTGGCTCTGTGGATATGGGGAAAGCACTGAACTCGATATATCTTGACTTTAGCAAACCTTTTGATAGTCTCCCACAGTATTCTTGCCAGCAATTTAAAAAAGTATGAATTGGATGAATGGACTATAAGGAGAATAGAAAGCTGGCTAGATTGTCGGGCTCAACGGATAGTGATCAATGGCTTGATGTTTAGTTGGCAGCTGGTATCAAGCGGAGTGCCCCAGGGGTCGATCCTGGGGCTGGTTTTGTTCAACATCTTCATTAATTATCTGGATGATGGGATGGATTGCACCCTCATCAAGTTCTCAGATGACAGTAAGCTGCAGGGAGAGGCAGATACGCTGGAGGGTAGGGTCCAGAATGACCTAGACAATTTGGAGGATTGGGCCAAAAGAAATCTGATGAGGTTCAACAAGCACAAGTGCAGAGTCCTGCACTTAGGACGGAAGAATCCCATGCACTGCTACAGGCTGGGGAATGACTGGCTAAGCGGCAGTTCTGCAGAAAAGGACCTGGGGATTACAGTGGATGAGAAGCTGGATATGAGTCAACAGTGTGCCCTTGTTGCCAAGAAGGCTAATGACATATTGCGTTGCATTAGTAGGAGCATTCTCAGCAGATCAAGGGAGTGATTATTCCCTTCTGTTCGGCACTGGTGAGGCTACATCTGGAGTATTTTGTCTAGTTTTGGGACCCCCACAAGAGAAAAGATGTGGACAAATTTGAGAGAGTCCAGCGGAGGGCAACAATGATTAGGGGACTGCGGCACATGACTTATGAGAAGAGGCTGAGGGAACTGGGCTTATGTAGTCTGCAGAAGAGATGAGTGAGGTGGGATTTGATAGCAGCCTTCAACTACCGGAAGGGGGGTTCCAAAGAGGATGGAGTTAGGCTGTTCTCAGTGGTGGCAGATGACAGAACAAGAAGCAATGGTCTCAAGTTGCAGCGGGGAGGTCTAGGTTGGATATTAGGAAAAACTCTTTCACTAGGAAGGTGGTGAAGCACTGGAATGGGTTACCTAGAGAAGTGGTGGAATCTCCATCCTTAGAGGTTTTTAAGGCCCGGCTTAACAAAGCCCTGGCTGGGATGATTTAGTTGGGGTTAGTCCTGTTTTGAGTAGGGGGTTGGACTAGATGACCTCCTGAAGTCTCTTCCAACCCTAATCTTCTATGATTATATAATGCAAGCAATTATATTTTCCTCATGGCCCATGAAGGAAGAAGGAGCCCACAGATTTAGACTCCAACATCAGAGGGGACCACCACAACCTCCAAGCCCAACTGTCCCCCCTCACAGGCTGCAGAATTTCTCCCTGAAACTAGATCTAATCTCATCTTTAACAGAATCCAAGTGATGGTGAGTCCACAATTTACCCTGGTAAGTTGGTCCAATGCTTAAATACTCTCACTTCTAGGAAATTGCATGTGACTTCAAGGTTTAATTTGTCTAAGTTCAACTTCTAGTCTTTGGATTTTGTTATGCCTTGTTATCCTTCCCCTGCCCTCAGCCTCATCAGATAGCTTTTCCATGTACAAGTATCTATACAGAATAATCAAGTCACTTCTCAAACTTCTCTCTGATAAGCTAAATAACTTGAGTTCCTTCAGCCTTAGGTCTTATCTACACTTAAGGCATTGCAGCAACCCACCTGCATCGGTGCAGCTACATCACTTAGTGAATATATTACCTTTGTCAATGGGAGAGCTTCTCCCAGCAACATAGGGACTCCACCTCTGCGAGAGGCAGTAGTTATGTTGACAGGAGAAACCCTCCCATCAACATAGTGTTGTCTACACCAGGAGTCCAGTCAGTATAACTGTTACTATAGATTTTCCATACCTCTGAGCGACACAGTTATACCAACATAACATACCAACAGACAAAGCCTTATACCCTAAAGCTTGTTTTACAGCCCCTGAATCATTTTTATCATTTTCCCTTGAATAATCTCCAGTATTTCCACATTCTTCTTGAAGTGAAGACACCAGAACTAGACACTGTATTCTAACAACAGTCTAACCAGTTCTATATACAACGACAAGATCACTTTCTACCTCTTCTTCATATTCTACTTTTATTATACATCTAAAGATCTCATTAGCCTTTTTGCCACAGCATTGCATTGAGAGCTCATGTTGCAGCAATTATATATGATGACCTTTCCCAGGACTTTGCTTTCCAAGACAGAGTCTCCCATTCTGTAAATATAACCGCCATGCTTGGTTCCCAGATGTATTACCTTGCCTTTTGATGTATTAAAATGCATTTTGTTGGATTGTGGCCATTACCCAAGCAATTCAGATCTCTCTGTAACAGTACCGGTCCTCATTATTTACTGCCCCACCAATCTTTATGTCATCTGCAACCTTTACCAGCAAAGATTTTATACCATCATCTAGAACACTGATAAAAAAATACTAAATAGATATGGACAAAGAACCAGTTCCTTGGGGCTCTTGCTCATTAAGATCTCCTCATTATCAACTACATTTTGAGATCTGTGGGTGAGCCAATTTTTAAATTATCTAATATGTGGCTGTTAATTGAGTATAATGTAATACCTAGGCATACCATTTCAAATCAACAATTCTAGGGGGAGAGGTCTTATATATGGTGATGATTTAAAGAACAAAGATTTTATTCCTAGTTCAAAGCCAGAGGTAAAGTGGTCATTTTTTTCCGGGATGTTGCCTTCTTGCAATCCAGAAGAAAGACTGAGGACTTAGTTTGTAAAGAAAAGCTTCAAAATGTGTAAAGCAATGCAGTGATGTCTGCCCCAGTCTGTAGACAGTCTGAAACAAATTCTCTGAGAGAGGAATAAACTGCCCCCTATCCATCTAGAGGTAGAGCTATTCTAAAGCTAATAACAAATTAAATGTTGACTATTTCATTGATGATCATATCATGCAAGAAGGCGGAGGGAAGATTGTATTACAAAGAGCTGAACAATTGACTGTGATTGGCATCTCTTTTGGATCACATGTAATCAGTGCTAGTACAATATATATTTCCCCTCAGTCTGGCCACTGAGTAATGCTTTTTTAGTAAGTACATGCAAATACATAATGACTTAGGGGGAGGAGGGACTTGAATCAGGGGCTTCCCACATCCCAGCTGAGTACCCTAACTATTGGACTAAAAGTTTTGAGGGAGGTCCTACTGCCAACCCCATGGCTTCTTGTTAAAACTGCACAGGCACCCTAACTCTAAAGAGGGTTCCTAGCCGAAAATCAGAAGCAGAGATAGTCATCTCCCTGCAGCCTGAACTTAGGTGCCTATCTCTGAGAGAGGGGTTGGATTTAGCACACCCGTCCTCTAGTCATCTTCTCCATTGGCTAGCTTAGGTGGCTCCCAGCCTAGTCTTCTGGCTTCAGTGAATCACATTCAAAGTTGCCTACTTCACCTCATTCATTGTATAGGAGCCTAACTCAGGCTTTGTGAATAACAGTGATTTTTCCAGGCACCTAAAACATAGGAGTTGTGATGTTGAGCACCACAACACCTAAATCCTTTTGAGCATTCAGCCTCTACTCCCTAGAGTGACTATGTAAAAATTGTTTCTTCTTATTTAATAATCAAAAAGTGAGGGGAGGGAGTATTTAAAAAAAGTTGTAGGTTTCCTGTTTTTATTTAAATTGAAAAATTTCGAGCAGCTCTTCTCAACACTGGGTATTCAGTATCATAGTTTAGGGAGTGATTTTTATTTCCGTTTTCTCTCCTTAGCACTACAGAGCCAATAGAGGTAAGGAAATTAGGTATATTTTCTTCTTTTCAATCACATGGTTTACTAAGCTCCAAATACAGATTCAATCAGTTATACCTGTACAAAGTAATAAGCCTACATAGTGTGACTGAGAACATAATCTGAAGACAGTATGATTGCATAGGTGTAAATAAGAATGTAGGTTGTCCTGAAGAACCTTTAGTACTTTTAACAAAGAATTAGTAGAAAGAACTCAAACTCTAGATTTTAAGTTTATATTTAGATCTACCAGCTCAACCTTTAGATCATAAGTCCAGCTTGCGCCTGAACAATTTCATGTATGAAAGTCAAACATCCTGAAAATTGTACAAATGAAGATTGGGATGAAATCCTAGCCCCACAGCCCCATTGAAGTCAATGGAAGTTTTGTCATTTAGTTCATTAAGGCAACAATTTCATTCCAGATCTATATACTTTAGGGTGACCAGACAGCAAGTGTGAAAAATCGGGACAGGGAGTGGGGGATAATAGGATCCTATATAAGAAAAAGACCCCAAAATCGGGACTGTCCCTATAAAATCGGGACATCTGGTCACCCTAATATACTTACACACAAATTAATTAAGAAAAACCTGTATTCACACAAGAACAGTAACATCCCCCCATCCAAAAACAAAAACAAAAAAACAACAACTCACCACCACACTGAAAAGGCATGAAATAAGATACTCATATTGTAAGCTGTCTTTGGAAGGGACTTCTTTGCTACCAGTCTGTACAGTACCTACCACAATGAAGATGTGATCCAAGACTAGAATTACTAGATATTGCCATAATACAAATAATTATAAACAATGATTATTTTTATTCTTCTAAAACTTTTTTTCTTTTGTACAGATTATTTCTGATTTCTCGCCCAATGTCACAGATGGCTATTTGGCAGTGACATTTTAGACAAGTAACTTTGAATAAGGCAATCAAGGAAAGTCATCTCACCAAGTGGAAAGTAATTTGGGAGATGGATCTAGTGTTATGCCCTCATCATACCAATTCATTCTGGATAAACAGACAAATCTTTCAGTATTATAGAAAGAGTAGTACTCAAGAGTCTTCTGCCTTTAGTGCATAGAAACAGCTGCTATTGATTATAATACAGGAGAAAGGAGATAATAAAGATCCCTGCACTTTTTTGGAGAGAAACAAAGTAATAAAAAATAAAATCCTGATAATGAAAAGGTGCCCTTACAAATGTTCTAATTTTACCTTAATTAGGAAGGAGTACCGCAGAATATGTTGTACTCTTTACACTAGAGTTTAGGATTACTTAGTATGTTTGGTATGAAAAATAGTGCAAATACTAAGATAGTTTGCTAATTACTAAGAAGATATTAAGGGTGACTATTAATGGTAATATTTGTAGTGTGCTCTCATATTATTAAAGAGAAGTTGTCACAGATGTGCACATCATCACCCCAGTCTTGCAAAGACAAACTCATGCGGTGACCCAGGGAGCCCCTCAGTGCCAACTGGCAGAGGGCACACCATACCATAACTCGCATCAGGCCTGACACACTCATTCCCCCAACTCACTCATAATCTCTACCTAAAATGTATCATGTAAGGTATATGCAAACTGGTAACATGCTGGGCATTAATATTATTGAGTGATATGTGTATTATTGAGTGATGCATGGGCGGTGTATATAGAATCATACATGTGTGCTGGAATTATGTTCTTAACATGTTTGACAAGCAGTGCATAATTCCAGCCTTTCCCAACAAAGGAATGTTGTTTCACCTGCTTGACTGTGTCCGAAATTTAAACTGAGCAAGGTGAGGCCAGAAACAATGGAAGTATATTTACATATAAAGTAAACAAAGCCATCCAACTAGCAAATGGGGTAGATGATTACTTAACAATCAAGGCAGGGGATGGAGGCTGTACCCCCAGGAAGCCTTCCTGACTCTTGAAAGAGAGGCAATGGAATTTCGGAAACATAAGCCAAAGCAGAAAGCCATTTTGGCATCCACTACCTGAAGGACAAAAGAGACCATAGCTCCTGAAATATGAGAAAGGTGGATCCTTCAACCAAGGTGGTGGGGGGGGGGGGGGGGTAGTCTCTGAGAACTGACTACAGGGGAGAAACCTTCCTAGAGAAAGATTGTAACTAGCTGGAGTTAAACTTTAGTCACTAGAAAGCATGTTTTGTTTTTAACCTTTCATATTTTTCACTCTTACTTGAAATCACTACAACCTATTTTCTTTGTTAATACACTTATTCTTGTTTTATTACAAAACCACCTCAGTGCTGTCATAATGAAGTGAAGTGTGAATCTTCAGCTAATCTAATAGGCAGATGTGTGCACTGTCTCTTTGAAAGCAGTGAACTCAACTTCTGTGAATGTCCATGGAGAGGGACTGTATTCAGAAACATCTCTGGGGAACTCGTGAATAGAGACTCAGTGATTGTGACCTGCAAGGCAAGGTTTGGACTGGCAGCGTCCTGAAGAGTTTGCTGGCAAGGCACATGAGCTGGTGTGTTGGGAATCTGACAGATAGCTCAGGAGCAGCAGCAAAGCTCACTCTTGCTGAGGCAGAGCACTAACACAGTGGCTCACAGGTCAGGCTGATCTGAGCAAGACATGTTTCATGCTTAATTATAAGCATGTGATTAGTCCCATTGAGTTCAATGGAACTGCTTATCTGGGAGGTGTTTGGGAATTGCTTAGGTTCATTGACTAATACAGAAGAGAATAAAATCAGTAATAATAAGATAATGATGTAGACCTGGACCTAGAAGGGTAAATGCTAATTTAACATATATTACACATATTTAAAGGAATGCAACCAGCTACAGAACTGGATTTTAATGCACAGGAACATTTAATCTCTAGAGTAAATTAAATATATATGTACACTAATATTATTACTACGTATGTTATCTTTTGCTAACTTTGGATACGGTCATTTGTATGTCAAAAATGCCTTATATCTTAGGTAAAAAGATATTACTATAAGAAAGAATATACTTTTCATCTGCAGAATCTTACATCCAAAGATTTCTAACTGTTTTACAAATATTAATTGCTTCAGTTTCACAATACCCCTGTGAAGTGGATAAGTATGATTATCCTGATTTTACAGAAGGGGAAACTGAAGTATAATGGCAAGGTGCCCCTGCCCAAGCCACACTATAAATCAATGGCAAAGCCAGGAAAATAACCCAAAATTTCTGAGTTCAGTCTGTTGCTTTACTCACTAGATCAGGATTTCTCAACCCATGGGTCAGAACCCAAAATTGGGTCACCAGAATGTTTCAAAGTAGGCACCAGGGCCATAGCCTGGATGGGTTGAGTAGGGCATCCACTCAGTTCACAGTGCCAGGGGGGATGGATGAAAAAAATACTAGGGGATAGAGCCCTGCAGCAGACATGATATCACCACCCTTATTTCTGGGCAGAGCTGGGCAGCCGGAGAGTGGCGGCTGCTGTCCAGGGCATTCATGTTGTTTGCAGCACGGGAGGATTATTTTTTTAATCCCGAACCTGTCCCATCCCGCAATACCCACTGCCACTCCCTCCCATATTGTTTGTTGAATTTTTATCCCACTCCCGCTATCATGGCAGTCCCAGTCCCAAAACCATAATAGCAGGAGCAGGATAAAAATCCAACAGACAATGTGGGAGCAGGTATTGTGGGGCGGGATGGGAGCAGGATTAAACAAGTAGTCCCACGATGGGCTCTAGTAAGGGGGTGTGAATATGTTTGTTTGCCCCAGGCACTAAAATACCTAGTTACAGCACTGCATGTCAGCTTCTGTGGCTCCTGTGCCATAGGGCTCGCTGTGCTCACTTCAGGCTCTGCAACCTCTGGGGTCCCAGCGCCACTCAGGTTTGGCCCAGCCGACATAATGACAGGAGTCCAGATAGGCCAAATCTGAGTGAGTGGCATTGTAACCCCATGTGCCAGATCACAACTCGAGTCACACAAATTTGGTACAGTCAGGGGAGTAGGGCCAAACCTGAGCTGCGCTGCAATCCTGGAGGTTGTAATGTCCAGAGCAGAGAGCCAAGACCAGCCAGGAGCTGCCCTGTGGGTTGTGTGCCAGGCAGGACCCAATTTTCTTGAGACACAGAAATCAGAGATCAGGAAATCTACGCCAACCCTCATCCAAAGCAGGGTCTTCCCTACAATACTTTTCCAGTGCTCTGCCCTGTCTGCTTTTAAATGTTAGAGTTAACCCATTGACATTTTATCACTGGGGAAGAGAATGCCCAAGAAGAGTTCTGCAGTGTCTATGCAAGGCAATTCATACCACAAAAGTGGGACTGAATTACAGAAAAAAAACTAAGAAAATTCATTTTTGGTAACACTTGGAAAAATTAATTGATATTTTGGGGAAAAAAGCTAGGGTTCATCATTTAGAGTTTGGAAATTTTCTGCTATATATCTATGAGGTAAATTGCAGGATATTGCTCACTAAGGTCCTGACCCTGCAAATACCCATGAACTTATCTTTATGCACATGGTTAGTCCCAATGAACTCAGTGTGATACTCAGTGAGTAAATAAACTTGTGTACATAAGTAACTACAGGGTCAGGTCTTCAAGTTATTTCTGTCTCTCAGCTTCACAAACTACCTATTAAAGATAACGAGGACAAGCAAAGCTAGGGATTTAATGCTAAGACTGTCTCATCCTCCTCATTCCCTTTCAAACAGGTCTTTTAATTTTTTTATATTTTAAAAGTAAGGAAAGAAGTTATTTCAGTTTCTAACTCTGACACAATTTCAACGTGTGACCATTGAAACTCTGCCTATAATGTTAAATGGGGATAATTATACTTCCTTATTTCCCAGTTGTGTTTTAAGGATAATTTCATTAATGTTTGAGAGGCACTCAGATACTGCCATGATGGAAGCCATAGAATCACTTATAACATGCACACATTCACACATTTTTTTCACCTTCCACTGAAATGAATTGGAAAAATAAAATATTACATATTAGGTACTTCTATTTACACCTCTCACTGAATATGAATGACAACACCTCATTAGGTGATGATTATCTCATCATTTAATGTATAGTAGCTGTCTTTTCTTACTGCTGATTATGCAAATGTTTTTTCTTCCAGTTTTCTGCATTGTAACAATAATTATTAATTCTGTACCTAATTCTTACACTGCACTCTTCAGCAATAGATCTCTAAGCACTTTAAAAAAGAGAGAAGCATCATTCCCATTTTACAAATATGAGGAAAAATGATTCCTTAACTTGAGGTACTATGTCAAATCCTGCAGTTCAGTATCTAAATATTTAGTCCTACTTTTATGTTGACGCCCATGTTTTTATGGAGGCATTAAGCCTTTTTATCATCTTTCCTTTAAGAATTTCCACTGAAATATACCTCAAAATGATAGTGCAGCCATCAGAATTACTTCATTTTTGATGCTGTGATATCACATCTGTTTCACCTTCCCGAGGTGTTACTGAAAAATGTTATCATTTGACATTACACTCATGTATAACAAATTTGCAACCAAGCCAGAAACAGCAGATGCAGTTATTTTACAGCTGTCTCTCTCCAGTCTTGTTTAAGTTTATCATTGCCAATGATAAAAAAAAAAAAAAAAAGCAGCAATGACTCTTTCGTGGTTGTTGCTTTAAAGGGAATACAAAACATGGAGGTTTTGAGGTGTGAAATAGGAATCTCCCAGTGTCCTCACAGTCCCCAGCTATTTAATCAATTATCCATTTAGCAGTCTTATTAGAAAAAAAAATACCTTTCAGGTTTTAAGCCATTAGTGTTCACATCACACATTAAACTATTTTAATGCAGGCCACTTTCAAAAGTTTCTCTGTAATTTATTGTGGCTTCCTGACTTTAGACATTTGTAGTGCATAACAGTAGGAAACTTCAAGGGCACTAGTCACATCCATGTTTAAATTCTTGAAGATAATGATTTTGGTAGGTTGATTTTAAATAAAATTGTCTTCTTATGCTTGAAGAGTTCAATTTCACTGCCAATAGCATCATTATGTTTAGCTTGCTGATGGGATTGCAATTTTCTTGGTTTTGCATTAATAAGATTTTTTCAGCACATGGTATGCTCTGCAGCTTCAATTTGTCATCATGCCTCTAAATAATCTTAAATTACAAATAATCAGTAAGTAGAGGCTCTAACACAGAGTTTGTGTATACACTTCACTGCTTATTTTTTGGCCAGGAAAAGTGCAACTCCTCTTTTCTACTGCAGATTTTTAAAATTATTATTCTCCTTTCTTTTATTGCATTTATTTATTTTGATTCTTACATGGAGACAGAGCCAAGGGTCATCTGCATATTGGAGACATCTGAGCCCATACTTCCTTATTTCCTTCAGTGTACCACAGGGGTAGGCAACCTATGGCACGCGTGCCGAAGACGGCACACGAGCTGATTTTCAGCGGCACTCACACTGCCCGGGTCCTGGCCACCGGTCCGGGGGGCTCTGCATTTTAATTTAATTTTAAATGAAGCTTCTTAAACATTTTAAAAATCTTATTTACTTGACATACAACAATAGTCTAGTTACATATTATAGACTTATAGAAAGAGACCTTCTAAAAATGTTAAAATGTATTACTGGCACGCGAAACCTTAAATTAGAGTGAATAAATGAAGACTCGGCACACCACTTCTGAAAGGTTGCCGACCCCTGGTGTACCATATATACTTTGAATAGGATAAGGACAGTTTGCAAGGCTGAACCCTGTGGTACCTCATATGAAAGAATCATCAAGGCAACAACCCTCTCTATGTCCTTCCAGCAAGAAAGAAATTAAGTGCTCAAGAATTACTCTGTCCTACCCATTCAGGAGCAAGAACTGTGTATGCAACACTTTGTGATCAGTTGACATACTTAAGAATAAACAAGAAGTCTCTTGGGATTCTCAGCCATCGCCAGCAGGAGGCAGGCAGTTAACCAATAAAGCGAGTGCAGTCTCACTATTTATTGGGCTGACAGGGAAATAGTCACCCCCTGGAATCCTGGCTGGAGGAGGGCCATGCCTTATGGCACCGCTGCCTTGTCCCTTTCCTCTGCCTCAAGGATAAGGATCATTCCAGGAACGGAGGAGAGTGGTGCAGAGATCCACCTCCCCATGCCACCCATTGACAATTCATGGGGTGAAGAATGAGCCAATTGGCTCCAGTGATACCCCACCCTCCTCTGTTTCAGCATTCCTGGCCACAGAGCAGCTACTGTTGCTGAGAATGACTCTGCCTGCCCCCCAACCCTTCCTAAGTAAAATACTTTGCACTTATCTTTACTGAATTTCATTTTGTTGAATCCAGACCAATTCTCCAATTTTAATTCTCATGCTGTCCTGGCCCCCAAAGTGCTAGCAACCCATCCTAGCTTGGTGTCATCTACAAATTTTATAAGCACACTCTCCACTCAATTATCCAAGTCATTAATAAAGGTATTGAAAAATACCGGACCCAGGACTAAGCCCTGCAGGACATCACTAAATGTACTCTCCCAGTCTGACAGTGACTCATTGATAACTACTCTTTGAGTATGGTTTTCAAGCAGTTGTACACCCACCTTAGTGAGTTCATCAAGATCACATTTCCCTAGTTTTCTTATGAGAAAGTGGAGTGGAGTGCAGTCACCTCTCACGAGCGCCCCCTGGCTGAGTGCATGCAGGCCTGCACTTTCTCTCCCTGTAGCCCTCCTTGGGCTGAGGTCCTTAATTAGTTCCATAGTTCCTGGTATCGTGCCCTACTGCAGGGTTTCCCCATGGAGGTAATGTCCTCGTCCTCTTTGGATGTTTCAGGTCCCAGCTCTCGTGCTGGGCCACTAAAGAATTCAGTTCCCCTTCTAGGGTGCCTCAACATTCAGGCCACTTCACCTAGTGGCTAATGAAGGAGTAAAGGGGACCCACACCCAGCCCAGGGACTCTGTAGATAGTAGCCATCTGCCATGTCCCTTTATCTAAGCTGCACTGTTGCTCTAATTCCCTGGGCCACTTCCTTGCAGCCCCAAACCTTCTTCGCCTTTCATTAGAGAAGGCCCTCAGGTGAGTCCCAGCAACCAGCCCAGAGCTCCTTCTCACTCCCTCCAGCTTCTGCCAGGACTGCTCTTTCAGAGGTCTTGTAGCTCCCTCAGCCAGCCGTACACCCTCCATGCTCCCCAAGTTCCAGAAAGAAACTGATGTCACTCTCTCCTTATGCTAGGCTGCTGGGCCCTGATTGGCTGCTCCCTCCAGCCCCTTTCTGATTGGCTGTGTCCCACACAGCCACTCTAGGCAGCTTGGAGACCCTCTCAACTGCCCTTTTCTGGGGCAGAGTGTGGCAGGGCTATAAGGTCTCCAGCAGGGCCCTCAGAGGGTCTGGTTCACGCTGTCACAGAAAGTCATGTGGGACTGTGTTGAAAATGTGACTTAAAATCAAGATATATCACATCTATTACTTCCCCTCTATCCACCAGGCCAGTAATCCTGTCAAAGAATGCTTAGTAATTTGGGGGACTCGGCCCCATCACCCTTTAAATACTAAAGCTAACACTTTTGAAAATAAAATTTAAAAAGAATCAAAAAATCTCATACTGATGGAGGCTGTTTTCTTTTTCAGTTATTACTCTGCCTTCTTCCCCTCAAGTTAAAATGATTCGCTGATAATTATCTCTAACTGGAACGATGCAATCATCCCTGACCTTCACAGAAACATATTGCTGAGTGATATTATGGAGAATATGTTAGACAATCTACAGCAATTGCACATTTGATACCCACAGACACCAGTTAAAATTCTGACAAGAACAACCTAACTGACAGCTGTAGGATAATGTGGTGCAGATCTAATCACAGATATTCCAGGAAAGTATCATCCCTAAGGATAACTATGTTTATTACTGATATAAAACAATTTTATAATGTTAACTTTTTTCTCTGTTCTAGCTAGCTTGCTAGAAAACACACACACACACACACACACCCCTTTCCACTATGACTGCTTCTGGTACATTTTGTTGCTGCCCAGGAAGGTGACCAATCAGCTCCTTTCAGAACTGTCAATACCACCACAGTGCACAGAGCATCTGGCAGGGGTATTGAAGAGCAATTTAGCATCTTTAGGAATAAGTTGATCATTTTTGTGACCTTTTAACCGTTCAACATTACTATAATGTGTGAGGTTTATCCTAAAATTACTGCAAATTTAGATCACAAAGGTTTCTTCTATTGTGTGATATACAATAAGCCTGGGTAGATGAGGAGATGAAAATCAGAGTTCAAAATCCTTCCCTTCATGAATTAGAACTACTAGTAACTGGAATCTCTCTTTTAAATTAAAAATGAAAAATCATCATCAGTACATCATTTATCAGTCTTCAGTATTTTGTGGTCATTTTATAATGGATAGTTGTCACTGCTGCACAGTATGTAGAAATCAGTTTTTATTTGAAATGATTTTTTATAGTATATAAAATCCATTTAAAATGAAGCCAGACCAGGTAATAAGCACTACACATCTTTGTTGTAAATACAATCTATTTTTATACTGTACAGTAGGACCTCAGAGTTACAAACACCTCGGGAATGGAGGTTGTTTGTAACTGAAATATTCGTAACTGTGAATAAAATGTTTTGGTTCTTCTTTCAAAAGTTTACAACTCAACCTTGACTTAATATAGCTTTGAAACTTTACTGTGCAGAAGAAAAATGCTGCTTTCCCTTTTTTGTAGTAGTTTACGTTTAACACAGTACTATATTTGCTTTTTTTTTTGCTTTTTCTTGGTCTCTGCTGCTGCCTGATTGCGTACTTCTGGTTCCAAATGAGGTGTGTGGTTGACTGGTCATTTTGTAACTCTGGTGTTCGTAACTCTGAGGTTCTATTGTACATTATTTCCTAAATTAAATACAATGTAGAAAAAGGGCATATTTTAGTAACAAAATGTTATGCAGAACTTATTTCAGAGAACAAGATTGTGTCCATGGTTTCTATTTTTTTGGTGTGCATGTGCAGGGTGGCGGTGGGATTGTCTACATCTCTTGAAAAAATAAACACACTAAAGATTGGGAGGCATTCAGATAGTATGGCAATGGGAGCCATATAAATACTGTAACAGGGTCAGGCCAGATGGCTATAGGAGATGGCTATAGGAGATATATTAGCCTGAGATTAAGCAGGTCCCTTTTCCCTGAGTAAGATAATGGGCTGTTCCAGAACGATCAGGAAGTTGCTGGAACCAATTAAGGTGGGCTAATTAGGACACCTGGGGCCAATTAAGAAGCTACCAGAATCAATTAGGACAGGCAGGCTAATCAGGGCACCTGGTTTTAAAAAGGACCTCACTTCAGTTAGTGAGGTGTGTGTGAGGAACTGAGAGCAAGAGGCGCAAGATGCTGAGAGTGAGTAGGCATACTGTTGGAGGACTGCGAAGTACAAGTGTTACCAGACATCAGGAGGAAGGTCCTGTGGTGAGGATAAAGAAGGTGTTGGGAGGAAGCCATGGGGAAGTAGCCCAGGGAGTTGTAGCTGTCACACAGCTGTTACAAGAGACACTGTAGACAGCTGCAATCCACAGGGCTCTGGGCTGGTACCCGGAGTAGAGAGCGGGCCCGGGTTCCCCCCATCTGCCTCAACTCCCTATTTAAGACAAGAGGAGGTGACCTGCACTGTGGGTCCCACCTGAGGGGAAGGTCCCTGGCCTATCCCCTGACCTACTAGGTGGGTCAGCAGAGACTGTGGGGATTGTTCTCCTCCCTTTCCCCATGATGGCCAGTGATGAGGTTAGCCAAGTGAATGACAGGTTTGTGTCACTAACCAAAGGAGCCAAACTGAGGACTGCCATGAACTCTGAGGTGAGCAAATCTGCCAGAATGTGCAGAACCCACCAAGGCAGAGGAGAACTTTGTCACAACACCTAAGATAGATAGTCTCTACCCATTATTTTTGTTCTTTTTAAAAGATTCACTTGGTTCTTTAAATTATCTTTTGACTAAAATCAAGCATAAAATCTCTCTAGAAAATGATATCCCGCCTTTAAAGCATACTTGATTCAAGCAGACTTGAGATGTAGTTCTGTCGTTCGCTACTACAATCTGATTTGTCAGACCAAATGTCTTTTTAAAATTCAGTTGTCTTTAGAATCTGCCCTCATATTTAGAGGTGTTTTGAACAGTTTGAAATCTTCTATGTCTCTGCAGATATATGGGTAGACAGATATGTTCTGTAACTGCCCTGTTATGTATGACTCACATAGCAAGAAACACTATCTCCATCCAATGCAGTAGTGACATAATTTAATGCATGTCCAAGAACAATAGTTCTTTGCTGCAGTAGGGAATGACCAAGTTGTTTTTTTGTATCCTTATAGGAATCCATTATAAGTACACAGATTAAAATCATGCAAAACAGTACACAAAGCACTCCTCAGTTTTAGATGTGGTACACTAGGTCTTAAGGTCTGAAACCACCATCCTAGAACAAGATTTCATGTCAAGTCTATCATAATGTGACATCTGATTAACTGAAGTAGCAATGAAATTATGAAATTAAGATGTTACTACACAGTAGCACTGAATGGTTACTGGCATGGGAGACATGGAAAAGTCTTCATATGAGAAAAAGTCAGGACTGCTTAATGAGAGCAGAGACTAATAACACGATGTTACAGAGGAATACCATTCAGTATCTTCTATAGAGAGATTAAATTGGTAAACAATCTCATAGTGTAAGAACAATGGGACTTCCAATTAAATTGAGAGAGACATTTATAATCTAATGATATTTTAAAATGCACTACAAATTTGGGAACTCATTGAAACAAAATTGCTCAAGGCAAATTTCTCAGTAGGATTTAGAAAATTTTGAGACATCTATAGGTAAATGGTCACATAGAAAGAATAATAAAATAACATCTATAAACCCTCATAGTTCAAGGATAGAAAGAAAATTCATCTATGAACCAGTTATTCTATTATTGTCCAACATGGCATTTGTGGAGGGGGAAACAAAGCTATAGAATTTGACAGAGATTATAAAAATATATTTCTATAAAAATCCCACAGTGTGCTATAGAAACTATTCTAAACTATTCTAAACACCTAGAGCATTTTATAAAAAAAATACCTTCCTATAGGTTCTTTAAAATTTCTTAAATAATATAAAATATAGAGGTAACATTTTCTAATTATTCTATAGGATACTTAAAAACCTATAGAAAGAGTATAATTTTATATTATTTTCCATAAAAGGATATGGAAGAGGAGGGGTTCTTGGGTTCCTGCACCTTCCTTTTGTAGACAGTTAGTTCATTTTATCATCCATTTATCATTGTACTGTCTGATGTTATGGTCAGTTTATATGATATTTCATATACAATCAATGTATGCTAAGTAGATCTAGGTTGTAGGATTATAAAAGAATAGGATAAGTATTTAGGATTGAATGTGTAGTAGGTATATAGGTAAAGCATGGCTGAAATGCAAAGCCTACAAGCTGATACTGGTAAGATTTTAGCTTAGCCATATTAGGCCATAGGCTTAAGAATGCTTGACATGAGTGGGTGACCTAGGAATAACCCTCTGCCAGCAAAGTCACAAGGTTACAGCATAAGATGTGCCCATAGTTGATGTTATGGAAAAATGGATTGCAATAGACAGCAATGCATTGTCCAAGACCATGAGACACCTGATTGTGACATCTTTGAATATCTGTCTTAACTGCACAATATATGTCATATGTAAATGCTAATAAGAATAACAGGAGCTACGAACAACCTATGACAAATAGGTCACTCCAATATTCATAGGGTATGAAAATATGGATAAGGAAAAGAAGGTTGACACCTTTATGCATATGGTGTTAGCTGTGGTCAGAAGAACAATATAAAAGACGGTTCCATGGTTGGGTAATAGTGGGAAGACCCAAGGGATGACATCACAGGAAACCCCAGCAGGACCCATCCCTCTAGTGATGATAGTCTATTGAGAGGGTCATTGGATGCTAGAATATCATTGAGAATGTGAGCATGAATACAGTTATAATTATTGCATGGGTTTGTATAGGATTTCTAGATGCATGGGTAATTGTAACTTTACTTATTGCTTTAATAAAATTTTTAGTACAGATAAGACTTTGTATTTGTGAATGTGTCTGTAGTCATTATCCTTGGACTTTCTTTGTCCCTAGAGCCTCCGAATTTGAGAAAAGCACCAGAGGCAATTTCACTCTGTTGAGCTTGAAACCATAGCAACTAGAGCTGAATCCATGATTGTGTAAGACAACATCCCTAAAATGTACTTTAAATCAAATAAAAAGGCTACACTTTTAATCATCTGGCATTGGTCACTATTGGAGATGGTATTGTGAACTAGATGGAACCTAGTCTAATCTAAAATCAGATTGTAAGCACTTGTATGTTTGAATACAAGTGCCCCAATCTTGATCGAGATCTTGGGAACTATCATAAATATAAAGGGAAGGGTAACAACCTTTATGTATGCAGTAACATAAAATCCCTCTTGGCCAGAGGTATAGAATTACCTTACCTGTAAGGGGTTAATCGGGTAAATTAACCTAGTTGGCACCTGACCAGAAGGACCAATGGGGAAAGAAGATAATTTGAAATCTGGTGGCGGGGCGAGGGGGGGAGGTTTTGTTTGTGCTCTTTTTGTTTGTTCCCTCTCAGGACAAAGAGAGAGACCAAGCAGGTAAACCAGCTCCTAAAAAGATCCTGAAATGATACAATTTCTGTAATTTTAAATGTAAGTAATAGCAAGGGAATGCATTAGATTATCTTTTGTTTTAGCTTGTGAATTTTCCCTATGCTATTCCTGTTTTTGTAACTTTGAATTTGAGCCTAGAAGGGAATCCTCTGTATTTTAAATCTTTTTATTACCCTGTAAAATTACCTTCCATCCTGATTTTACAGAGGTGCTTCTTTTACTTTTTTCTTTATAATAAAGTTATTCTTTTAAGAACCTGATTGATTTTGGTGTCCTAAAGATAAAGGGTCTGGTCTGGTATATTATTCTCCAGCCTCCCCAGGAAAGGGGGTGAAGGGGTTTGGGGGGATATTTTGGGGAAATAGGAACTCCAACTGGTCCTTTTCCTGAATCTTTATCTAAATCACTTGGTGGTGGCAGCAATACCATCCAAGGACAAGGAAAGGATTTGTGCCTTGGGGAAGTTTTTAACCTAAGCTGGTACTTATAAGCTTAGGGGGACTTTCATGTGGGTCCCCACATCTGTACCCCAGAGTTCAGAGTGGGGAGGGAACCCTGACATGGTGGCAGCATGGTGGGATCATTTTGAACCAGAAGCACAGACCTCAGGATTTTAAAAGGACACCGTTTTTCCTTTTGGCTGCTTGAAAAACGGGGAGGTTTTTTTAAAAGGACACTTTTTTTTTTTTTTTAAAGCTGAGAGCAGCTGGAGTTGTTTTTTTTAATTTGCCTGAGGGCAGAGTAGTTAAGTTCCTGCAAGGGAATCACAAACTTTTTTTTTTTTTTTTTTTCCCCTCTCTTTCTTTCTGGCTCTCGGGTTAGTTGAGTGTGGGCGGCAAGAAGGTTATCGCATGGAGGGACACGGGAGCACTGGTGTCAGCTATCCTTAGTGGACCCCAAATCCACCAACCCAGAGGCCCAAGTGACAATTCAACCCTTCAAGTCAAACTCTTTTGACTTGCCTACAGCCAAGTTGCCTGTCCAGTACAAGGGCTGGTCAGGATTGTGGACTTTTGCAGTCTATGATGATTATCCCATTCCCATGCTGCTGGGGGAAGACTTGGCCAACCATGTGAAGCTAGCCAAGAGGGTGGGAATGGTCACCCGCAGCCAGGCTAAGCAAGCCTTCACATATAGCTCTGTTCCTGAGCCTTCTACAAGGGCCCAGTCTGTGTTACCAGAGACCCAGACTGAGGTGGTAGAACCGGACCCCATGCCAACATCTGCGACAACAGTAGTGGATCCAGTCGCAGAGACCCATGCAGAACCAGTCCCAGAACCACTACTGGCAGAGCAACCAGCACCAGAACCATTGCCAGCACTGAAGCCAGTGCTTGCAACCCATCTGCAACTCCAACACCAGAGGACACCACCGAGCCTGCACTGGCAGCAGCAGCTAAACCTGCACAAGAAGCTCAGCCGGAGTCTGAAATACAACCTAGTGCACCAGCGGAAAGCAGTTCACAGACAACAGAAAAAGCCCCATCACCTAAATCGCTTCCAGAGGGACCAAGCCCAAGTCCACAATCCAGTGAGCAACTGATGTCTCCAGCATCAAGGGAATAGTTCCAGGCAGAGCAGGAAGCAGATGAAAGCCTCTATTCTATTTTTTGGCCCTTTTAAAAAAAATAATCCACAGTTTCAAACTGAAATTTAGATTCTGTCACATTCAGATTCATGTAAGTGATATTGTCAAAAACAAAAAAGGCAGCTGTCCTTTAGGTTTCCCAGGCACAAATAATTATATTATTACCAACCCTTTGTCATTCTGCAGATAATAATGGATCAGCTCTGTGCAAATACTATTGTATCTGTTGCACAGCTGTTCAATTTCTATTTGCTTGCCTGCCAGCAGTCAGATTTATAGAAGAGATAGATCACTCAGAAATGTTTGTCAGAGGCTAAGAGACAAACAGGCAGAGAAAGGGGCAGTAGGTGTGAGGGGAGGAAGACTAATCAATCAGATGTGAATGTTTTTTTGTTTCATTCCCTAAAATGTAAATATGAGGAAGGAATGTTTCAACTGGAAAATATTTCAGTATTTATTAAAAATTAGCTAATTGTTTGTGCTAAGCAAGCAAATTTTGTCTGTAACAATGTCATCAATTGCACTGAAGATGTGTACTGTGTACATGATGGATGAGTGAATAAGGCCCTGACAACATTCAAGTGCTTATCTGTACACCCTGTGAACAGTCCCCATGAAGTAAGTGTAACTATTCATGTGCCTAACATTAATCACATGCATAAGTATTTGTAGTACTGGGAGCTAACTATTTTTGCCAGAGTTTTCTACATTCAATCACAACTCACTCGGAAATAAATACGTTATTCAAATATCACACTCTTCAGCTTTTCAGATTTTTGAATTTTTGGTGGTTGTGTTTGTTTTTGTCACCCTCTATCATGGATCAGACATTCTTTAAAAAAACAACATTTTAATTTGTTCAGGCTCATCTCCACACAATAAAAACCTGTCATATTGCCAAAAGTTATCAAAGGTGGCCATGCAGAAAATAATACTTGGTAAGCAAAATTAAATAGGAAACAAACATCAACTGGATAACAGCTGCATTTAAATAAAGATGATCTTTCTAAGAGTCATGAGACTACTAGGATATTATATATTAATAAAAGCTTTCAGATATTCTTTCTGTCTCTGCTTGCCCAAATCCTAACAAGTTTGAGATGGTTCCCTCTACACTAAAGTCATAATAGGTGTTTACATTTTCACCATTTCAGTAGCATGTACAGATTTTTTTTTTGTTAAATTCCCTTTTACAATGTTAATGGTTTCTGCTTCCCTACTCTATTTCTAAAGGTCCATGTGTACATGCCTGCCTTCTGACCATTTCTTCACTTTCAGCTTTGTAGCTGCTGTAACTAGTACAGTAGAACCTCAAAGTTACGGACACTTCAGGAATGGAGGTTGTCTGGAACTCTGAAATGTTCGTAACTCTGAACAAAGGAATTTTCTGGCTCCAGATCCATCAGCTGACACCCCATGCCAGGTGTCAGCAGCAGCTGAGCTGCCTACTCAGTGCCAGCATGAGTTTGCAAGCTTATCCCCCTCCCAGTGGGGTTGTGTGTGAAAACAGCATGCCCCTGGGAGGGAACTAAAAAACAGCATGTCCCTCTCCTGGGGGAGGGGTGAAGGGTGAAAGCAGCACACCCCAGTGCTGCTCCTGCTCTGCTGGCTCCAGCTGCCTTGGGCTGGCAGCCTCAGTGTCTTGCTGTAAGTGTCTGCCCCATACGTGAGGGTGGCGGTGGGGATAGGCAGCCCAGCCCTTTAGGATGCAATACAGGCACAGTACAGTATCTCTGCTGCTGCCTGATTGGTTACTTCAGGTTTCACATGGTGTCCAGTTGATCAGTCAGTCTGTAACTCTGGTGTTCGTATCTTTGAGGTCCTACTGTAATATCTTCTTGCAGGGTTTGGAAAAATATTTGCACAGGCACTTCCCCCCAAACAGCACATCATTTAGCATGAGACAGGAAGTGCAACAGACCAGCAATAAAGTGTGGTCAAATGTCCAAAGTATATTAACTAAAAAGAGAAAAATACATACTTTTTCTCTACTCCATTTGAATTACAGCAATTGTTGCTGTTATTTGTAAACTATGCATACAGGTTTTTTCCCCATATAAATTTGATTTTCAAATTTTCCCCATATAAATTTGATTTTCAAATTGACCGTGTGACCCTTTAACAATAAGGGAGGTAAACTAGCTTCAGCAGTTTGAGTTAACATTTCACATAAACAGCAATGTAGTAAACTTAAAAAAAGAAAAATGCCTGCCACTATATTATAAAACACTAGACACAAATATATCTAAAGCAACAATGTTTTTTTCAGCACCACAAGTTAAAATGCAGTATCATTTTGAGTCACTAAAAGAAAAACTGCTGAATCGAGTTTCTTCATGAAAAAATCTGCAAGAAATTGTGGTAATTATTTAGAACAGTGACTATTTATATTTACAGTCATTGATTAAGTCTGGTTAATTTATCCTTTAATTTTATTAATCATCACTGATATGTAGAATGGCAAGTTATCATTGAAAATGTAAACTTTCTTTGCAGGTAAAATGGTTCAATCTTTGGAGCCCCATTGTGTTCAGCCCTGCACAGTTGCACAAAGAGTAAACAAGGAGATTTCCGCCTTCTTACACCTTCACCGAGAATTAAAGGATAGTTACAGTCCCTTATGCACAAGATATGTCTACACTGCAATGTAAGCCCACAGTTAGTAGAACTTGAGTCAGCTGACCCATTTTAGGGAATTCTGGGCTTCAGCATCTGCATTTTATTTTATCCCTATGGTAAGACTTTTCTAACCCATGCTTGAACCTAGGCCTCTGGCATCCACACTGCAATGCACAGACCAAAGTCCAAGTAACCATATCCCAGAGTCCCTAGTGTGCCTCATCCCCCCAAAATGTGGCTGCTATAGCCCTAGGACTGTGGTGCACTGTGAGAAAACTTTACTGCCCACCCTACAAGTTATCAGGAAGCAGCTCGGTTTGCGAAAGGTTTAATTGGTTCACTCTCCATTGCAAACCCAGGAGACTCTCTGATAGTGTGCTTGTATCATAGAATCATAGAAAATACAGTTGGAAGAGACCTCAGGAGGTTATCTAGTCCAACACCCTGCTCAAAGCAGAACCAACCCCAACTAAATCATCCCAGTCAGGGCTTTGTCAAGCTGGGCCTTAAAAAGCTCTAAGGATGGAGATACCACTTCCCTAGGTAACCCATTCCAATGCTTCACCACCCTCCTAGTGAAAGAGTTTTCCCTAATATCCAACGTAGACCTCCCCCATGCAACTTGAGACCATTGCTTCTTGTTCTGTCATCTGACACCACTGAGAACAGCCTAACTTCATCCTCTTTGGAATCTCCCTCCAGGTATTTGAAGGCTGCTATCAAATCCCCCCTCACTCTTCTCTTCTGCAGACTAAATAAGCCCAGTTCCCTCAGTCTCTCTCATAAGTCATGTGCCGCAGCCCCCTAATCATTTTTGTTGCCCTCCGCTGGACTCTCTCCAATTTGTCCACATCCTTTCTGTTGTGGGGGGCCCAAAACTGGACACAATACTCCAGATGTGGCCTCACCAGTGCCAAACAGAGGGGAATAATCACTTCCCTCGATCTGCTGACAATGCTCCTACTAATGCAGCCCAATATGCTGTTAGCCTTCTTGGCAACAAGGGCACACTGTTGACTCATACCCAACTTCTTGTCCACTGTAATCCCCAGGTTCTTTTCTGCAGAACTGCCACTTAGCCAGTTGGTGCCCAGCCTGTAGCAGTGCATGGGATTCTTCCATCCTAAGTGCAGTGTTGAACCTCATCAGATTCCTTTTGGCCCACTCCTCCAATTTGTCTAGGTCACTCTGGACCCTATCCCTACCCTCCAGAGTATCTACCTCTCCCCCAAGCTTAGTGTCATCTGCAAACTTGCTGAGGGTGTAATCCATCCCATCATCCAGTTCATTAATGATTATTGTAGATTGATGATCAGAAGAAAATGGGTTATCACTGGCCTGAGCTGCTGCCATTAGCAAAAAGGGGGAGAGAGTGTCTTCCAGTTTTTAATAGAGTGGATTTCAGATTGCTGGGATAGAGAGGACTAAGGAAGTTGTCCTATGGAATTGTCCAGCTGACTCCTAGGACCTGAGTCAAGTGGGGTTGTGTCTACACTGCAAAGCAATAGGTCTCAGACCCTGTGTCACGACTTAACTCAAGCTTGGACCCTCCATCCCTGCAGGGTCCTGGGACCCTGCGTCCAAGCCTTGGGTTTGTGCAATTGCAGTGTAGATACAAGGGGCATAGGCTTGAGCCCTGGGTCAAACTCAGGTTTACACTGTAGTCTAGATATACCCAAAAACTACATGAGAGAAATGACCACAGCAGCCCCAGCCTTTTCAAAGGAAGTGGGGTAATCACCCAACCACTACATACTAACCAGATGTAGAGGGAACTTGTTCCTGTGATATACAGAGAATTAAGTCTTACTTCAGTATCAGGGAGGCTGGCTGAAGATATATTTAAATATGGAGCTGTAAAATATCTATTCATGTTTCTCCAATCTACTAGACTTCTTTGAAAGTGTCAATAAATAGAGTATGAAGGAAAATCAGTTGTCATAATTTATTTGACTTACAAAAAGCCTTTGATCAAGTTTCTGGAAAGTAGTGCTATCCTGCATTGGAATAAATGGGGAGGGGAAACAGTGGGAAATCCCAAGATTCTGAACGGAGGTAGGTGTTATCTACGGAGTATTTAATATATTTACTAGATGAAAGCCTGTGTTGTAGTACTGATATAATTTGTAAACTGTGGGAAAAAAGCCAAACATGTCTGAGAACTTAAAAGCTGGACAGTAAAGACCAAGAATTCCAGTGATGATTGAACCTGGTGATATTCTAAACAAAAAGATGCTTGTAACTACATCACTTCACACTGACTCAACATTATAGGCTCACCGACAGAGTGATGCTTCTGGAATCTTGTACAGAGTAATGAAATCAAAAAAAGGGTGGACACATTGAGATGACAAAATTTGCAGATGAGACCACATAGTTTAAGTTAGTCAAGACTAAAGAAGACTGAGGAACACTAGAGGGACTTGACACAGCCAGGTGGTTGGGGATCATTAAAACACAATCTTGAAAAATGCACATTGGATGGAGTAATTTGAAGTACTCATATACATTAATGGATTCTAAGGAAACTGTAGCCATGCAGGAATAAGATCTGGGAATCACTGTGGAGAGCTCATTGAAAAGATTAGGACTATTTAGATTACAGAGAAGACACATAATAGGGCCAAGACACAGATTTATTTAAAAAAAAAAGAAAAGTACAGAGAAAATCATTTGGAGCTCATGTTTACCCTCTCTCATGATACAAGAAAAAGGGACAGCCAACTAAATTAAAAAGGTAGCATATTTAAAGCTGATAAAAGGAAGGAGCTTATAAACATAGCATAACTAACCTTTGGAAGTCAGTGCCACAAGATATCAAAGAGACTAAGAGCTCAGAAGGATTCAAAAAGGGATTAGTCTTTTACATGTGTCGTGGAAAAATCACCCTAGGCAGTAATTTGATCAAAGACTCAAGCCTGAGGCCCATTTATTGCGCAAATACATACCAACGCGTTGGGGGTAGCAGACTGGTTACTGCGCCCCTGAACAAAGCATCACAGAGGGTATATATTGAGAAAAACCGCAATTACATAAAACCGTAAATACATTACATAACTCACGACAGGGGTCGGGGTATTTTTTTTGGTACTTTCCATGATTGCTGCAAACCATCCCTTATTGTTGTAATGGGAGAAGGGGTCTTTCCTGTCTCACACCAGTGTGTGTCAACCTTTCCTGGCCTTAGGTAATATTACATCAGGTTTGTCATGAGACACACTGAAATCATGGGGGTTTACACAATGAGGTACGGGGGGGGGGGGGGCATAGGGTTATACAGAGATGTTGGGTTATAGTTGTTCTCACTTAAACACTTATACTATTTCAAAAGCATACAATATTACAGATATATTGCAAAAGATATGTTATTTTAAAACCAGCAGCAGCATAGCAATGCGGATTACAAATAGTTTCTGGTTGCTGGGCAATGGAGGGCCATCCCCCCCGCTCTCCCCCGGGGACGCTGCCTAGTTTGGTTCAGGCTTTCAGGTTTGTTAGCTACAAGACAGGCTGGGGCTTCTAGAAGAGGCCTAAACATCTTAGAACGGGGGAGGGGGGAGGCAGTAATTTCCCCCACACATGGATAATGAAAACATTCAGTTTCATTTTTGATTAATAAGGAATATAAAATCTCATTCCTCGGGGCATAGGACAACCATTAACTGCCTGAGGTTAGGAGAAGCATTTGGTACAAGTCATTGTCAACAACTTGACTAGATGGACAACCAGTCTAAAATGATATGGTGATCCCCATGTTCCTGTGTCAGCACAGATTTGAGAATATTTTCTGGGGAGAATGACATTCAAATCTTTCTTCAGATGCATACTCCTTAATCTCATAAATAAACTCATTGACTTTAACAGGACTACTTGCTTGAGTAAGAATTATTCGCATGGATAATGGTTTGCTGGAAGAGGCCCTTGGTTTACTTAACATGTCTTGACTGGGAGATCACTCTGCATTAGCAGAACAAGGTACAGAATCACATGGCCTTGTTATTACAGGGACATAAAATACATTACAATATACTAGGGATTCCTCACCAAATAATTTCAAGTTTTCTGTATATAAATTTTAAAAAAAAGATAAACTGCCCAATATCAGAAGTGGTGACTTCATTCTGAGCAAACTAAAGAAACAGGATTAAAACTGTCACCCCCCTTGCAGCATAGGGTGACAAAGTGTATACTCTAATATATCGTGTGAACTGCAGTACAGAAAAGGCAAATACAGGATTGAGGGAAAGCTTATGGTTGGATTTTTTTTTCTTTAGTTTGTTCAAGAGCAATATTGTATTATCATAGTGTAGCTAAATATTAATTCCTTTCATTCTTTCGGTGCCAATATGAAACAAGTTAACCTACACTGTCACCAATGCCACTGTGAGAAAAAAGTGTTTTGGTTTTTTTTTGACAGCATAACTCCATCCCTATTTTGGTGTGTGAAGTGTTACAAGGTTTAGAAATTAACATATTTAAGAAGAAATATGATAACATCTACAAAGCACCAGTAAATAAAAATCATACATTAGTTACGTGGTTATTTGCACACATTGTTATGGCTCTTTTAGAGTCTCATCAAAGTGTAAGGTTGAACAATTACTAAGTTAATATGAATATATAAGCTGAAACACTTATGAAGAACTTTACTATGCTGGAGCACATTTTTATAATTTCATAAATTAAAAAAGAAAACAAAATTCTGCCTGCATTTCCTCCCCTGTACTTCAGCTACACTGTTCTGGAGTCAAGTGTAAATTTTCTACAATTAGCACAGACCACATTTAAAAACTTTTCTTCTAGCTCAAAATGTTGCTCTCCGTTAGGAATATTCCATAAAAACTACTGATAAAACAAAGTAGATGTAAAATTATCTATAAGTACCAGAAAGGTATGCAAAACAACATAAACAACAAAGAACAAATGCCCAGATCCTCAAATTCCCATTGGGAGTTAGGTTCCTAAATATCTTTGAGTATCTGGGCCAAAAAAACCTAATCAGATACCAAACAAAGGGGAAAACCACTTTTTAATGTCTCTCACTTTTAACCCTAAATTCCTATGAATAAAATCCTTTCATGGATTGAGAACTGGTTAAAGGACAGGGAACAAAGGGAAGGAATTAATGGTAAATTCTCAGAATGGAGAGGGGTAACTAGTGGTGTTCCCCAAGGGTCAGTCCTAGGACCAATCCTATTCAATTTATTCATAAATGATCTGGAGAAAGGGGTAAACAGTGAGGTGGCAAAGTTTGCAGATGATACTAAACTACTCAAGATAGTTAAGACCAAAGCAGATTGTGAAGAACTTCAAAAAGATCTCACAAAACTAAGTGATTGGGCAACAAAATGGCAAATGAAATTTAATGTGGATAAATGTAAAGTAATGCACATTGGAAAAAATAACCCCAACTATACATACAACATGATGGGGGCTAATTTAGCTACAACGAGTCAGGAAAAAGATCTTGGCGTCATTGTGGATAGTTCTCTAAAGATGTCCACGCAGTGTGCAGAGGCGGTCAAAAAAGCAAACAGGATGTTAGGAATCATTAAAAAGGGGATAGAGAATAAGACAGAGAATATATTATTGCCCTTATATAAATCCATGGTACGCCCACATCTCGAATACTGTGTACAGATGTGGTCTCCTCACCTCAAAAAGGATATTCTAGCACTAGAAAAGGTTCAGAAAAGGGCAACTAAAATGATTAGGGGTTTAGAGAGGGTCCCATACGAGGAGAGATTAGAGAGGCTGGGACTCTTCGGCTTGGAAAAGAGAAGACTAAGGGGGGACATGATAGAGGTATATAAAATCATGAGTGATGTTGAGAAAGTGGATAAGGAAAAGTTATTTACTTATTCCCATAATACAAGAACTAGGGGTCACCAAATGAAATTAATAGGCAGCAGGTTTAAAACAAATAAAAGGAAGTTCTTCTTCACGCAGCGCACAGTCAACTTGTGGAACTCCTTACCTGAGGAGGTTGTGAAGGCTAGGACTATAACAATGTTTAAAAGGGGACTGGATAAATTCATGGTGGCTAAGTCCATAAATGGCTATTAGCCAGGATGGGTAAGAATGGTGTCCCTAGCCTCTGTTCGTCAGAGGATGGAGATGGATGGCAGGAGAGAGATCACTTGATCATTGCCTGTTAGGTTCACTCCCTCTGGGGCACCTGGCATTGGCCACTGTCGGTAGACAGATACTGGGCTAGATGGACCTTTGGTCTGACCCGGTACGGCCTTTCTTATGTTGTTATGTTCTTATGAACAATCAGAAAGGGATTGTCAAACCTAAGTAGAGCCTCTACTCAAAAAATGGTTCAAATATTACAAAATATATTAATCTGGAAGAATTCTTGAACTGAAAACAAAACTGCTCATACAAAAAAACAAGGTTCTTGTCACTTATGTCATTTACTCAAACACCAGGTCAAAGTTAAGGGATCGATCTGTTAATGTCCTAGAAGAAAACAGTTAGAAGAAAATAAACACAAAATAGTTTATCAACTGGCATCAACCACTACCAGACCAAGACAACATATAAAAACAAGCAACCTTTTCCCAAAAGAGCATTCATTAAGCCTTTATTCAAGAATCCAGTGCCTGGCACTGGCCATCTCACCAACTACTGTGGTTGTGGTGAGGCCCTTTTGTCATGAAGATTTGCTATCTTGTTTGCAGTTCCTTTCTGCACTGAGGATTTTTTTATATAATGACCTGAATTGTCCTCTCTGAGATTCCAGAGGGTGGTTTACATTTTTGCCTGAGGAAGCAATCAGGCTCTTGTTCAATCATCTTTCTACATTTTTTTAGATTATAAGGGAACTAGCATCATTATATGAGCTGCAGTGTCACCAGTATCTTCGTCACACTCAAAAGGTGTGGTGTCAGCGCTTTCCTAATGTCTGGCCACAGCGAGGGCTTGGGTTTGGCCAAGATCATAGAATCATAGAATCATAGAATCATAGAATCTCAGGGTTGGAAGGGACCTCAGGAGGTCATCTAGTCCAACCCCCTGCTCAAAGCAGGACCAAACCCAACTAAATCAGCCCAGCCAGGGCTTTGTCAAGCCTGACCTTAAAAACCTCTAAGGAAGGAGATTCCACTACCTCCCTAGGTAACCCATTCCAGTTCTTCACCACCCTACTAGTGAAAAAGTTTTTCCTAATGTCCAACCTAAACCTCCCCCTCTGCAACTTGAGACCATTACTCCTTGTTCTGTCATCTTCTATCACTGAGAACAGTCTAGATCCATCCTCTTTGGAACCCCCTTTCAGGTAGTTGAAAGCAGCTATCAAATCGCCCCTCATTCTTCTCTTCTGCAGACTAAACAATCCCAGTTCCCTCAGCCTCTCCTCGTAAGTCATGTGCTCCAGCCCCCTAATCATTTTTGTTGCCCTCCGCTGGACTCTCTCCAATTTATCCACATCCTTCTTGTAGTGTGGGGCCCAAAACTGGACACAGTACTCCAAATGAGGCCTCACCAGTGCTGAGTAGAGGGGAATGATCACATCCCTCGATCTGCTGGAAATGCCCCTACTTATACAACCCAAAATGCCATTAGCCTTCTTGGCAACAAGGGCACACTGTTGACTCATATTCAGCTTTTCGTCCACCGTAACCCCTAGGTCCTTTTCTGCAGAACTGCTGCCCAGCCATTCGGTCCCTAGTCCGAATGATAACAAACTCTCAATGCAGATAAAGGGCAGGTGATGAAAATACACTGTGGAATGATCTTGAGGGTGTGACAGTTATGGTTTCTGATCTGTTCTTAAGAGAATTTGCTGAAATCATGTGTCAAAGAGGTGCACAGTTTGGAGGTATTCATTGATCCCTAACTACTCCTGGAATCCCCCAGGGTACAGATTGTCAAATTATTTCATTTCCTTGTGTCATGCTGGATGTTTGCAAGCATTTCTTTCAGATCTGAACCTCAACACAGCAATTGATGTTTTTATGACTTCCAGTGTACTCTGCATGGAGCTACCAATCAAGATTTCTGATGAAAAGATATGACATATCTCACACAATGTAAGAGAAGTACCTCATTACAACAGTGCAGCTTCTCTTTTTTTTTTCTTCAAAAAAAATGTACAGGAACAGAATATTCTTTGTTAAAATTAGATTTGGGGTATTGTCAAAAAATTGGATCTGTTTCCCAAAGTTTGGAGAGTGTGAAATTCACATCCAGTGTTCTAATTTGGTCTGAACTCTAAATCTTTCCAATTTCTATATAACTTAATCCATAGCACTGAAAGAATGAGTATCCCATATCCTCATGAGGTATGAAGGATAAGCAATGTACCCTCAGAAACTGCCCACTTCAATGAACCCCACCTCTTTCCACATACACAAAGTCATGGTTTGCTTCCAGCTCTACCATTCAACACCTTCCTTCTCCCTCCAAAAATGTCTTCCTATCCTCCTGGCTTGTAAGCATTCAAAGTGCCCTCAGAAATGCAGCAGTGAGAGTGCTTCCTGCTCCCCTCCACTCTTTTCCTCACTGCCAACCAGCCTCCTGGATATATTGGAGAGAGATGGTGGGACTCATTGGAAAAGTAGGCCAAGAAAGCAGAGATAATTGCCAGTAGGGACAAGGCAGGGCCAGATGAAATAAGACTTCTAGCATAACTCTGCCTCCTTCTTTATAGTGTCTGCCACAGAACAGCGGGTTCAGAAGTTAGTCTGCCCTACCAGGAAACATTAGTCTGAAAATTAGTCCTTTTCTAAAGGGTTAAAGGAAATTCATAATCTACAGCAGCATGTGTTTGTCTATGTTTTATAAGTGATGTATCAGTTTTTTTCTCTCTTCAGAGCACCTCATTTTATTTCTCCTGCAGAAATGCATCAGACTCATTCTAACTTTTACTTTAACAAATAAGATCCTATGCCAGTTCCTGCTGGTATTTTTGATAACTTCTAAAGTGAGCTAAAACTTCCATTTTTATCAGGCAGATTTATACTCAGCCACTCATGTGCCCTGTGAGAACTAGTCAGGAGGATTTATGTTGTTGAATCAAATGAATCTAATGGAATTGGAAATTTTCAGTTTAAAATTTTTCAGAACAATCCCAGAACATAAATGTAACCAATTGTTAATATTCAAATTGCCATTTCTTCAAAAGTGTACTTTCAATTGGTTTTGCAAATGTATAATCATTTACATAAATTAATGAAAAGAGCTATAGGAGATGACATCCTGGGAGGACATCAAACATGACCATGACCATTCAGTTGAAATTTTAAAGGAGAGCAACAGATGCATCTTTTAAAATATAACTGTACCCTCTGCACCTACAGAAACCTTCACTGACATGAAAAAATCTATTTATTGCACAAACTGGCATTTATGCACAATTGCTTGCTTTGTTTGTTCAAATGCTTGCTTGTGCACACAAATGTAAATTGACGAAAGAGGCGTACATATATTACTGCAGTTGCTTCCATCACACCCTTATTATCAAAATGGTATTTGTGCTAACAGTGATCCCTCTAAAATATTTGTTTTACACTTTACGTATAGACCTTCAAAGAGTCAATTATTATTAACGTGTAGAAAAACTTAGTTTATAATCGGAAGACTTTATTCAATTCAAGAGTATAACAAAAACTGCTAATCAATGCACAGAATAAACCAAATTTGTGTCAAAGGTACTTTTAATGAAACTAATAAACACTATAAAGCATGTGCTGTATGACAAACTGCTATATCTATACCATCTGTCTATTTGTCTTTTCACCATATGTCACTATATTAACTGCTAATAACTTTCTTAATATGCATCATCTGCTCTGCAAAAAGCATGTACTACTTTTACTAAGTAGGCAAGCACAAGGATGTAAATGACACTCTCTCTTCAGTTATCAGTTACATATTTTACCCTTGAATTAATTGGTCTTGTGAGATATTTAGTTAACATGGTACCTATATATATATGCACAAAGACAATCAGCATCTCTACCTTTCCCCATGGATATAAACTTTTTCTATCTTTTTTTTTTAGCTTGGTTGTTAAGCTTCCTTTTTATTTTACATTGTTATTCAAGTGTCTATGATTGCACAATGCATTCTTCTGTGTAGTTACATTTGTAGAAATTCTCAAGGATAAATCCCAGATATTGGTTTTCCTTTGTACTAATTTATTCAGAAATTTACTGCTACACTTCTAAAGGCACACTGCACAGAGAAATGCAAGGAAATGTGTTTACTGACAGTTAGCAGGTGGCTGAAGGACATCTGACTGAAAAAACAAAAAAGCTAGTTGGTAATGCCTTTCAGAATTTCCTGAATGGCATGCATGTATCTTAGTGTTATAGGTATACATTATTGTTGATAACGTTTTACTACACGTTAATAGAATTTTTTAAGTGAAAAAAGAAATGACAGTGACAATATACAATCGATATTCTGGTAGAGTGACTGTAATGGTGTGTCCACTTATTGAACGGCCCCTCGTGGTTAGGTGTGACAATATAAGCATCTATGAGCCCCATTTTGTGGCACTCTTAAATATTCCAGACAGCCTCTGTTATAACCCACAGCACCCTCTTTCTACGGCTGGTTTAATATCAACTAAAATTCACACAAACCTCAAGCCCTTAATCACAAAATAATTCAAACAATCGTTCAATAAGACCTCAACATAAAGTCCAAAAATCATAATTCAACAGGCCATACTTAGCTCCAGTTCTTCAGCTACACCCAGAGATCTTTCTCTGTCAACCTGCTCCACCTGAAGTTGTCAGTCCCCAAGCTCTTTTTGGTTGGAGCTCAGCCCCCGGCCCTGTTTGCTTTCTCTCTCTCACTCCCTCACACACACTCTTATCCCCAGGCTTTCCAGCCCATGGATATAGTGACAAAGTTCAGTACCTCATGCAAAGTCCTTTTATTTTGTTCAAGGCTATTCTTCTTAATTTTTTCAAGTTATGAAAGAATATTATTTAATATAACATATATCATGCAGAGTATGGCAAACTGACTGACACAATTAACATTCATGTTCCCTTTGGCTAGAATACTGAAATTTGGAACATTCTTTCATCATGGGTTGCTGAGCACCAAAAAATTGAAATCCTAACATTTAACTTTTCCATTAGAGTTGACCCAAAGGTCAATCTTCCTGATGGATTTCAACCATTCAAGCAGTACAGTTTTGAAATATGGGACATTCATTATGAACTAGTGATTGCATACACAATAATCACAAATTTGAAACATGAAATTTGTATCATAGGTCACTGAAGAGTCATCTGTTTTACTTATTTTCTAAAGTGAATGTCTTCCATTAGGCTCTCATTTATGGTAGGAAGCCTCCAATGGAAACCAATTGTATTTGTCAGGTTTTATTCAAGAAATGGGTAAACAAATGTAACACCACATGCATTTTAAACAAAAAAAGGACTGTTCATTAAAGAAATAAGGAAAAGAGGAGAGAAAACATTGATATATTTGTAAAAAAAAAACCATGCGACATTATTTCAGTATGACATCATTTCAAATGTAAAACAATGCAAAAGAGTAATTGTGAAAACCAACAAACCATGATAATGGTTTAAGAATTTGTCTTTACCTTTACACATGGGTCTATGATCACTCCATGCAGCAAACACTTCAGCTATCCTCTGACAGGTGATACTTTTTGCCCCCTGCAACACATAGTCTTCATCACAGGAGAATTGTACTGTTGCTCCCAAGCTAAAATCAGAGTGAGGAAAAAAGAATATACTGAGTGCGTTTTACAAATAATGAATACTCTTCTTTCTTAACCAAAATTTTATCAGGTGTCACAGATGCAGGGAACATTATGACTATGAGGCAACAGGAGTTCCAAAATGGACACAAAAAATCACTTATTGTTTAGTCTGGCAGACATTTCTTAACATAATAGAAGAGAAGAGGAGAAAACTAAAAAAGCAACATCTGTTGACTGATATTATTGTTTAAATGATGTTAATATTGGCTTCAAAAGGATACTGCTTGCCTGTTTTTCATATATGGAGGTAACCTTTGGTGCTTCAGACTTCACAGAGAAGGAAACAGGAACCAAACAATGGAAAGCTGACTCAAAAAAAATGTTGAGGAAACCTAGCAAGCCACAACCTGTAAACATATTGTGATTGTGTTTGTGCTCTTAAAGGTAAAGGTCCCTTCTTGTTTCCATTAAACAAAGAAAACAGAAGTCAAAAACAGCCAGCATGGACCTAATATGATGTTCTGAAACCACTATCTTGTTCCCTAGAATCAGAGATTTAATTTAAAAAAAAAGTCTCTAGCTGTTTGTGAAGAACAACTAAAAAATGTGACCAAATGTAAACCACGTAGAAACATCCATGTGAGGCTGCAGAGTGCCTGGAACAATAACTCAGTGATGTAAGCTGTCCCATTCACCTCAGTAAGATGTTAAGTCAAATATCCAGTAATGACATTTTTAAATGTCAACATTGTTAACAACTCCATTCCTGATGTAAGAAGGATGTGGGAGAATCACAGATCAGCACAATGTATTGTAAGTGACATTTTGTTTTGGTTCTACAGGTGGGTGGTGTTTGGAAATACCAACACTTATTTCCCTCCCTCCCCACCCCCACCCGAAGTCAAGGAGATAATATCAAAGACCCTAGCAAAGCCCATGGGCATACTAACAGCCCCCTGAGGAGGAGCCAAGTGTCAGGCTCTATCATATTCTGAATATCCGCACAATCTACTATGAGTGCCATCACATTTTAGCAACTCACATGGGTGCACCTTATTTTGTGGGAGGAGTTTGGAAGAGTACCATCTCCTTCCCCTCTTCCCCATGTTACCCCTGTTTTCAGAGGTTAAAAATTTGTAATGAAACTTAGCCCACAACATCACAAAATATTTTTAGATATGTGAGCAGTTCCACTAACCCAATGTGACTACTCACGTGCATAAAGCTACTCAAATATGTAAGTACTTGCATGATTGGGGTCTAAAAGAGTTTTTAAATTTTTATTTGAGAAATACAAAAGAACACAATATTCCCAGAAGATCTGGAATGAGGGCAGAGCAGAACTCTGTAGAAGTGGAAAAGCAGGAAGACAGTAATTCCTATATATTTTAATTAAAAATTTTTTTTTTAGATATTGGCAGGTTTTTGCTTTATTTTAATTTCCAGGAAAACACATATGACAGAAAATAAAATATACCATGTTTATGTGATATTTTCTATTCTATGTTTTGGTAATACCACAATTATTACAAATTATAAATTATTATTTGTATCATCATAGCATCTAGGAGCCTCAGTTATGTTCTACTCACTACTACAGAACAAAAAACTAGTTCATGCCCAGTGGAGCTTACAACACACTGATGTGAAAGTAAACATAATGGACTAAATGTCTATTTCCAAATGGTACCCACTATACTTTTGTTGTCATTTCTTTTTGGTAATATATACAGTGCTCTTTTTAAATAAAGAATTATATACCATAGTAGTTGTCTAAAACTGGTTTAATTTTGTATTGCTCAAGATCACATATTTCATATTAATTTCATTACCTTGATTAACAAAAGCTATGTTCTTAGATTATAAAATCTGCAGGAAAGAAACTATTTCTTTCTATGTGTTGCACAATGCCTAAAACAATGAAATCTTGATCCTAACTGGGGCTTCTGGGTGCCAGCATAACATAACTATTTAACAGCAACAACAATAATAATGGCACATTTAATTATAACTCCAATGCAGCAAGGTATTTAAGCATGTGAGCAGACCCACTGACTTAAAATAACTAATTGTCTGCTTAAAATTACATACATGCTTAAGTATCTTCTTTAAACAGTGCCTAAAATAATTGCACTCTCTGGGTCAATGAAATTTTAAAATACTAAACATATAACCCACTATGTACTTTCCACCTCTGCACTATTACACATAATAAACCTTTTATTTCAAACAGGTTGTATTGTATCTCGATACATTCATTATTATTGTACCACCAGTTTTGCAAACTCTTTACTTCCCACCCCCCATATTCAACAGTACCAAGGTAGAGGAGTAATCTTTGGTTATAATACACATTCTGGTGTTTTACAAAATATTTGTTGCCTTTGTAAAAATGTAAAATATTTTCTCATCTTTTTATAGTTGCTCTCTTGTATCCTTAAGTTTTTTCATGTCAGTATTTGCTATTTTTTATTAAACATTGTATGGTACAGGATACCTTTTATATTGAGAAAAAAAACCCAGCAAGTTGCATTTGTTAATTTTACAAATCAGACACCATTTATATCATCACCCACTCATTCATCTTAGATGTTTTCTTAACTAAATTTTCCTTTAAAAATATTCTTGCTTCCAAATAATGGGATTCTAGCTCACCTGGATCTGGCATACAGGATCCCCTATACAATGGGAGAGATGCTGTGTGATTCTGTGCTAGAGTGGCCCCCAGCATAATTACAGTCCCCCATCTAATTTATGGCAGCTTCCCAGGGCTGCCTGATGAGCCACAGTGTGGCCTGAAATCTTCACAACTGCATGCTAGGGCCTTGCCCCTGGCATGCCTCCCCAGCCCTGCCCCCAACATGCCAGAACTTGTGAGAGGGTCCTCAACAGGCAGCCTTACAGCTGTCTTCCATAGTTCCTGCACTGAGGGAATCCTCCATGGCCAGATATTGGGCTTTTAGGGCTCCTTTACATTGCTCTGGGCCTTTTACCCAGTACAAAGAGGCTGGAGCAGGGGAGAAGAGCTCACTCAATCTGCTCGTTTGACTCAGCTCTTATAAATCTAAATCTTATTCTGCAAGGGTCTGAATGGTCTGAACTCCTGTTGCAGTGAATGGGAGTTCAGAGCATTCAGCGCCTTGCAAGATCTGGCCTTTAAGGAGTAAGTACTGCATTCCTTATTTGTGCACGTTTGATTGTTGTAATATGCTTTATTTCTTTATTGCCCGTTTCAATTCAATTGACAGGCAAAAGATCTGAGCGGAGTGGCTGCAGGTGCAGAAGGCATAGCTCACACTTTCATTTTCAACTATTGAAATTTAAAGTACAAACATGATGGAGCTAATCATTAAGGAAGAAGTATACCGAAGAAAGAGGAGTGAAGCTTGTAGAAAATTAGGATACTTTTCTAATTGCTTTAGGACCTAACACAATTGGGCCCCGATCCAGTTTGGGGAGTGTCACGGGGTAGTCTTCCATCTAGGGCAGTAGTGTCTAGTGGTCATCCCACCCCACCCCCTGGAATGGCCCTAATAGATATAAGGGTCCTGTTAAGGAATGGCTCTTGGGGAAGAAATCCTGATACTGTACATTTAAGGGACCAAAGCCTTGTAGAGAGGACAGGACAAGGCTCCCCTTTCACTGAACCAGCTGAGAAGCAGTTGGAAAAAGGAACCAGCTCAAAAGCTGCCTCCCTCCATCACAGCAGGCAGACACCAGTGAGAGAAGACTGGCCTTTTGAACCCTCCAAAGGGAAAAGGCTAATTAGAAGGGTGTTCAGCTGAAGAGAACTGGCACAACCTCAGCCACAACCAGTAAGAGGGCTGGAGGTGGAACTTCCACTTGAAAAAGGATAAGACTGATTAACCTAAGGCAAAGAGGCCTGAGAGATAGCCCTAGCTCCTGTGAGAGGGCTGAGAGGGAACTCCTGCTTGAAGGAGGGAGATATTGCTTGACACTATATAACTTCCAGCTCTTGAGAAAAAGAGAGGGCTGAAGAAGGGGCTTCTGTTTAAAAGAGGGATAAGATAGACTACCCTATGGCAAGAGGCAACCCAGCTCCAGGAAAGAGGGCTGAGTAGGGTGACTACTGCTCAGAGAAAGGAAAGACTGACTACTCCCAGGCAACAGATGAAGTTACTCATCACAGCCCAGTTGCTGGGAATAGCTTTGAAGGAGTACCACCATAACCGGCAAAGAAGAAGTCGTGAGAAACCATAGATTCCAGGAGGCTCCAGAGACCTGGGGAAGATTTTAAGAAGCTGGGCAAAGGTAGAAGCAGCCAAAGGAAAATGGCAGAGGGATTAAAGCAATAGTCCCTAACCACCTGAATTCCTGGGCTGGAATCCAGAGGAGAGGGTGGCTCAGTTTCCCCTATCCTTCCCCAGACTAGGAGGGAAGGTACAGGCATCAGACGAAGAAGAGGTCAAGTAGCACAGGCCCCAGATGGAGATTGAGGACCAAGCTCAAAAGCCATTAGACTTTGAGGTTTCCTGTTTCAGAGACTTTTCTGTTAACCCTGGAAGGGGAATAGATCGAGCAGTGACCTGGCTGCTGGGTTAGCCCACATCAAATCCCTGCATCACCACACCTGGACATCATGAGGTACTCTGGAGTCACAGTAACCAGGAGCTTCTGGGCCATAATTAAACATAAAATAAAAATAATATTGATGATGATAGATAAACCTAGACAAGCAACTCAGAGATAAACTCATCAAAGCAGGATAATAGCTTGATGGACTAGTTCAGGCAGGGCCTTCCATGCATAAGGAGTAGCATGGCAGAAAGCGTGAAGGTGCTTTTGGAAGAGGAGAATAAACAGGCGATGAAGGCTGCTTGGTGAGTGGAGGTGGCAGCAGACAATTCAGCGAGATGCAAGAGTGAATACGAAGGGAGGATCTCTGCTGGTAACGGCCTTGTTGATAAGGACAAGAAGCTTGCAGGTTAGGCAATGGAAGAGAAGAAGCTAGTGAAGGTGGCTCAAAAAGTGGGTGACAGTCACAATGATGGATCAGGAAGATGATCTTAGCAGTACCATGGATATGAAGGGACAAACCACTCCAATAGTGAGGTCATGAAAATCTAGACTTATAGGTAGGTGAGAGAAGTGGAGATTTCAGTCAAAATCACATGATTTTGAAGACATTGACCCAAAACCAGTATATGAATGTATCTCAGAAGATATCATTAAGAGTCATACTTTTTCAGAAGTCAGGGTCATGTAGTAGTCAGTCTCAGCTGGCTACATGAGATTGGAAATTAAATGCTCCTCTGTTAACATATATTGATCTTGTAAGTATAAGTAGGGCGGGGGAATACAAAAAACCCAGTATTGCACTATGATGAAGGCAGTTAATAGGGGGTGGGTGATGAAATACTATTCTGGAAAAGGAAATGAATAAGCCTGAAAATAGTACATATAGAAGATCAACTTTAAAAGGCTTAAAATATTCAAATAGATTACATCTAAAAATAAATAAAGAAGCCACTGCACAGTGTCCAGAACTGGGGAACAGAATAAAATCTTGTTAAAACAGCTACCATTATAAAGCAAAAAGACAAGATGAATCAAGCAGCACAGCCCTAAAACACTAAATTAATCTGATGGCTACTGAACCATTACCTATACAGGGAATTCAGACAGTAATGAAACATTCTATATGTTAGAATTTGCACAGGATTCACAGGACTTAAAAAGTGTGGGGCTTAAAATATGGCCTGAGAAGTCCTAAAATGCAGCCCTGACCTGCATTTCTCTGTAACTTTATCTGCAAAGGGAAAACAAAGTCTGAATTTCTAGGGAACACAATGAACTTCTCTATCCATAAAGAAAGGTGCAAGTAAATATGGTTGGGTGCATTTCTGTTGATTTTCTGAGTTGGTATCAGTGTCGACTTCCCTTTGTTCAAGATGAGATGCAGATGATCAAGGACACATAATGTGAACTGAACATGAGAGAGAACATGTTCTCTGGACTTGACTTTCTCTAAACTATTGTCAAGGTACAAGAAAATACGAATTCCTCTCTTTCTGAGGTATGCTGTCACTACAGCCAGGCATTTGGTAAAAATGTGAGGAGCTTAGGACAGATCAAAGAGAAGCACAGTGTACCAATAGTGGTGACCTGACACTACAAACCTCAGAAATCTCCTGTGGTTTAGGATAATTGTCACATGGAAATAAGCATCCTGAAGGTCCAGGGCAGCAAACCAGTCAGTGATTTAACATGGGAAGGATCGATGCTAAGTCACCATACAGAGCCTCTCATATGTGACGAATTTGTTGAGGCCACGTAAATTGAAGATAGATCTCTTCCCTCCCTTGGATTGGGGACCAGGAAATACAAAGAATAGAATCCCTTTCCCCGATGCTGCAGAGGGACCTCCTCTACAGCTCCCAGCACACACGAAATCTGGACCTGTGGAAGGAGCAGTAGCTCATGAGAGGGGTCTCTGAAGAGGAATGGGATGGGAAGGAGGGATCCACAGGAATCGAATGGCATACCTGATCTCAGGGTGCTTAGGACCCATTTGCCCATGGGTAGTGCGTGCCAAGCACCAAAAAAGTGACACAGCCTGTCCCCAAACTGGGGAGATAGAGGCTTGGAGGTCATAGCTGGAATGATGTCCTGAACCAGAAAGTCAAAATGGCTGCCTTCTCAATGTTGATGGAGGACAAGCTGTTTGGCTAAAGTTAGACCCCCAAGGCTCTCCTCCCCTGGGATCTATGTCTTTTCCTGGAGAAATCCTACTGTCTAGTAGGGAAGGACAATTTGCTGAACATACTCTGTGAGCAATATTGCTGCTATTGCAGATGCCCCCCATAATGACATCTCCTTGTGGCTGGAGTATAAATTCCCAATGAACATAAAGTAGCTTAGGTCTTATCATTTTTCTCCAACAACAAAAAACAATCACCAAAAGGTAAGTCCTCTAAGCTCGGATGTAATCTGCAGCTATAGTGGAATTTTGCAACTGTGAAGATGTTCTCATGGCCACAGCTAATGCCATAATACTGGAAGAAGCATCTGCCATGTCTAGAGGCGACTACAACAAAGTTTTGGCCACTAGATGGCCATCCACAATGAATACATTAAACTCCTCTCTGGAGGCTTCTGTCAACTTATCTGTGAACTTGGACCCAGCACCCAAATTAAGCAACTCATATACTGATAAGAGCACCTGCTGGTTTGCAATGCACATCTGTAAAGATGAAGTTGTGTAAACCTTTCTCCCCATCAAGTCCAGCCTATTAGACTCTTTGTCCTTGGAGGTAGACTTACACCCTCCCTTCCAAGATCTGTCATTCACCCAGGGCCGGCTCCAGGCACCAGCTTAACAAGCAGGTGCTTGGGGCGGCCACTCGGGAGAGGGGCTGCATGTCCAGGTATTCGGCGGCAATTCGGCGGAGGGTCCCTCACTCCCGCTCGGAGCGAAGGACCTCCCGCCGAATTGCCGCCGCAGATTGCGATCGCGGCTTTTTTTTTGCTTTTTTTTTTTGGTTTTTGGCTGCCTGGGGCGGCAAAAACCCTGGAGCCGGCGCTGCATTCACCACTGTTACCACTACATGTGGGTTGAAGTCTCTGAGACTTGACTATAGGTGAGAAATTGCTTGAGACCAAGCCTGTAATCTCTTAAACTTTAAACACTAGATACCTGCCTCCAGCCCTTCCACGCAGCTGCGTCTTCGGATTCCAGTCTGGAGTCTGTACAGCAGCCCCACTGCAGGACAGGGCTGGGGGCAAGGGTCGGGGCAGTACAGCCACACCGGAGGAACTGCCAGCTTGGGGCCACATTCTGTCCCTCATATGTCTTTCCGGTACGGAGTATTGGCTATAAATATCTTACTGGTACAGTGGACCAGACTGGACCGCCATATTTGCACCACTGTTTGTTTGTTCATACCAGTCTTTTTTTCTCTTGCTTAGTATCACTTAAATCTCTGTTTTTTATAACTAAACTTAGTCTTGTTTTACCACAAAACCATCTCAGTGCTGTGTATTAAAGTGAAGTGTGAGTTTTCAATTAACCTAACAGGCTGGTATGTATGCTGCCCTTATGGAGGCAGCAAACTTAATTTCTGTAAGTGTCACAGTGAAAGAAACTGGACATTGTACAGAGACTCCATCCAAGACAGGGCAAACAAATGATCAGCCTCATCTGAGAACCAATAGGAGGACAGCATCAGTATTGTGGATGAATCTGTAATTAACTCCTTGGATACTGGAAGAGGCATCACACTTCCAACTGGTACTAGAACAAATGACAGTGCCAGAGCCAAGGTCAGTACCAAGCCTGATCATGAGGTCTGTAGCACAGACGTTTTTGGTGTCAAAGACAGTGTTTGCACCAATGAGCTCATCAGTACTGAAAAGGACATTGGCTGCAACTCTGCACTCTGAGTTCACTCGGTCATTGTGGAATACAGTGCCAAAGCCCTGCAATCTGACTAGACAGTGCCATGGGCACAACAGAAGAGGACGAGGAAGAAGCCATAGTCACAGAAAGCCCCTGAACTACTGAGGAATCGGTAACAGAAAGGCAGAGTAGGTCTGATGCCACCTGGTATGCCAATGGTGTGGAAACTGTCAGTACTGACACAAAAGTCATGGGTGCCGAACTCAACAGATGTCCCATGGCCAATACCAGAGTCAATGACACAGTATACATCCAGTGTCAGCATGCTACCCGGGTGGGAGTGGTTAGATGGCCAAGCTCCACCCTCCTAACTAATCAGCAATCCTCTTAGAAGATGATGTTGAAGCTCCCTGATCTCTAGAGGTCTCGGCAGAATAACCAGAGGTGGGTAGGTTGGCACCCCTGACAGAGGTATGGGAGGAATATGGAAGGCCAAGCAGAAACATGTATGTGTGAAGGGAAGTCTGGCGGGAGGTGCAGTCTCAAGATTGGGATTGGGAGATTTGGGCTTGAAACACAGCCTGGAGTGGGAAATGTGCGTGCATGGGATATGGGGAAGTATTGGTTGAGGGCAGCCTGGAGGCAGGGTCTGGACTGATCTGGGTGCGGGAAGAATGAAGTATCTGGACAGGACAGCATGGTGAGCTACAAGTCAGGGAGAGGAGCTGTGAGGTAATGCAGGGATTAGTGACAAGTTTTGAATAGGATTTCCTCTCCATCTATTCTGTGTTTAAAATGCTGTCTAAACTCCAGGTGGACAATGAAGATGAATGTCTTCTAATCTGTGCCCCTTCCACTGAATGATTATTCCCTGCAGTATATTTTCTAGCACTTTGGCCAACACACTTTTCAATTCTCCAAACAATGGGGCTTCCACCATTGCCTATGAGAAACTGCTCTACATTCTAATAGATCTCAGATAGGATGTTTATTGATATTTTTATCTAAATTACTTGCTCTAAATTTTATCCCACTGTTCCTAGTTATAACCTCCTTTCCATCCCACACCTGTTCTATCCTAGTTAAACTGTAAATTACTTTCAAAAATAGCGTTTATACCACTAGAGACACAAACTTCAATACCAGATGGCAGTAGATATACATGCACAAGATAATGCCAATATTATAGCTATTTTAAGTAGAACTCTATAGCCACAGTAAAATATGGCACTTGGCAGATCAACCACAAATGCTGAGCACTGTAGATCATAGGCTCTCAAAACCTGGCTGATTAGATACAATTTTAACTGGTACTTCTGGGACTAAGTTCTATCCATTTTGTATAATGAACAAGTGCAAACATAGTGCCTCCAGAAAGTATATGCATACATTACTGCAGGCTACCATGACAAATGAAAATCATCTAAGTACATGGGACGTATCAGAAAAAAAAATCAACTAGTTTTTAGCATTACAATTACTACAGCTGAATCTCTGAAAGTTACACTGGTAACTGTCTGTATAGCTACTGATAACAGAAAATGCAGTCTTCTCACAAGAGAAAGATTTTCTTCTTTTTTCGGTACTTTAAATTCCAAGCATAAAAATAAACTTTCAAAACTACCCACAGATTATTGAATGCCTGGGGCAGAGGTGCCAATTCCCACATGGCAAGGCACTCAGTTTCTCCAATATAGTCTTTGGCACATTGATTATGGATGTGACGTAAGTGTTTATGAAAAATCTTTAGGAAAATTCACTGTGAAACTTCCAGGCACTAGCAATCAATTTGTTTACATATTCAAAACTATCATAGGAAGGGAAAGGGATGTACATGTCTTAATACTAATTTCATGAAAGCAGAGATTATCGTTATGGATGACAAAGTTCAATTAAGAGGATGGTTTGGTGCTAGTGTAACACTGACAGACGCCGGTTGTTGGCAGGTCGGATTGAACCTAGAATCTCTGGAGCTAAATGCATGAGCCTCTAATGCATGAGCTAAAAGCCATATGCCCCTTACCTAAGGCTGTAGAGCAGACTCATTAATCTTCTCTCTCTTAGTGGGTTTGGTGCGACTGGATGGGACAGAACACCACACCCAGAGGGTGTGTGGGTTACACTAGCATAGGACTCAATAAACCCAGGTTCAATTTCCTTTTCTGCCACAATTGTTATGTGTGACGTTGGGCAAGATCTTTAGGGCCAGATTTTTAAAAGGTTTTCAAAATCACCTTGGTACAATCAATGGGAGTTAGGTACCTAAACACTTTTGAAAATCCCACTGGGCACATCTCTGCATCTTAGGCACCTAAATACCTTTTAAAATCCAGCTCTTCATCTCTCTGTGCCTCAGTCCAACCTCTGTAAAATGGAATAATAGTGCTTCCCTACCTCATATATAAGTGAGGTGCACATATACAATGGTAATGGGGGCCAGATAAATCGATTGAGAGAAATTGCTGAATATAATTAACATTTAAAAAATCAACAGTTACCAAAATTACCACAGAATGGTGTCCTGGGTCTTGTCTGTAGGGAGAGTTAGTGCATGGCAAGCTGGGGTGTAAATCTACAGCACGCTAGTGGGCTGTGCATGAAGCATTTATGTGGACTCAGATGCTGTGTGCTAACAGTTCCTAGTGAGCACTAACCTATTGCTGTTTGAAACAGCAGTGTACAAGGGGGACATTGTGTCTAGTTGCCTTAACAAGGGGGGGTCTATATATGGAGATATACCTATCTCATAGAGCTGGAAGAGACCCCGAAAGGTCATTGAGTCCAGCCCCCTGCCTTCACTAGCAGAACCAATTTTGCCCCAGATCCCTAAGTGGCCCCTCAAGGATTGAACTCACAACCCTGGGTTTAGCAGGCCAATGCTCAAACCACTGAGCTATCCCTCCCCCCCTAACTTCATAACTAACTTAGTCCTATCCCTATCTTAGGCCATAGTTCCTGCAATGTGATGCATGCAAGGTGGTCCTTGTGCACATTTCATTGAAGGATGAATAGCTTAAGCATGTATTGGTTGAGGACAGTAAAGAAAAGCTAATTAGGAGACTTAAAGGTAAGATTCCAGAGATGTCCCCACTGAAAAACAAACAAACAAACAAAAAAATTTCTGATTTTAAACATCTATTTCAGGATTGGAAATGCTGTCAAATATCAGTGAGTCTCCTTGACTCTATTTCAACCTTTATGCTCAAATAGGCATTTAGAATCAGAAACAAAGCTTTTAAAATTTCAAGACACAACAATGGGGATTCTTACATCAGAAAAGAATATCCAAAACAGTAAGCGCATTGTGTCAGATCCCAAGGAACACTGTAAAATTCTGCACTTTGTCTCAGAGCTTGCCTTACAACTTTTTTCAGGATCTGTGAGAACATGTTTGTTTGGAAAGCAGCCAGTTGACATATTACTTACTATGGCTGGAATAAAATGCTCCCCTTGGTCCCAACACGCACACTTAAAAGGCTCTGGAAAGTGGTGACAGGATACTGGCCAGGTGAGAACCCAAGAATGTTTATAAAACACTCTGATGCTGTATTAAACCTGTATTGAAAGGAGATTCTGAGGAGTCTTCCTACAAACATTTTTTTCCTCATCCACCTAAAATGTTGCATTTTTGACTTAAGGTGTCTGCACAGTCAATTCTTGTTGGGGACTGGCAGCTTGCTCACACTAAAGCTATAATTACTAAGAATTTAAGTTTCTAGTTCTCCTCCCTCTAGTAGTTAGAAGAAAGGCCATCCATAAGACAGTAAGGCTGCTCTTTACATCAAGTTTAACGTTTAAGTTTGAGTTGTGTTCTATTTTTCTTCTCTGTGATGAATAAGACATGATGGGGATTTGTTTAATTGCTTTTTATGTTTTAAAAAATACGGACATTTCCCCTTGGAAATCTAGTTATCTTGGAAGACTGGTAACTGGAGAGCCCCTAGGGTTTTACATGTTTGGAGGTAGTGAAACCTGATCAACCGGGAAGAAAGATTTTTATTCATCCTGCTAAGCTTCTTTGTGTGTGTGTGCACACCTTTTTTGAGACTCTTTTAATATAAACAAGTGATCAACTTGAGAGAAAAGACATTTAATATCCCAAAGTCCTGCTCCTTCAATTAACCTGTGAGAAAACTCACAATCCACATTTCTGAGACCGCTAACAAGTCTTCCAGGGAAAACCAGTCTTCATCCTCCTAATATTTATGAGTTAAAAACAAGCAAGTGGCTACAAAAAGAGGGTTTTTTCCTTCTTTGCAAGTCACACCCCTAATGTGGTTCCTTAAGTAAAGTTCATGAGAATCTTCAAGGGACAAAGTGATAGTGATAGGAGAAAAGGAATCTTTGCTAACACAAGGGATGAATCAGTTGATGTTTTTAAATGGCAATATAGTTATTTCTAATAAAAATGCTTTTAAAAAAATGTAGTTTTATCTTTATCTGACCTGGATTTATTGTTAAACTATTCGCCATAACTTATAAACAGCTGAAAGAAGCAGCCTTTTAACTAGGAAACAGCTAATTTCACAGGGGGCGGGGAATGACAGTTGCTGACTCATTTTAAGGGAATCCATTAAAATAGAAGCTGGCCCAGTCTGGGACTTTTCTAAGAAAAGCAGGAATCAGATGAGGCCTGGCTAACAAGCCAATGTTATACTAGACAGGAGCTGTTCTGAGAAGAGACTGCCCAGAGAAAAGCTGCCAGACCGGATTGTTCCAATCTTTAAAAAAAAAATCAAACCAGAGTTGTTTGAATGTCTGGATAAAATGAGAGTTGTCTGCCCTGAGGCAATTTGGCAGAATATCTTTGAGGTGACAGAAAAGCCAGTGGGAAGTCTGTACTTTGGGAAGTTACTGGAGCTCTTATATTAATGTGATACCAACTCAATAACTGCTTCCAAGGGGCCTAGTACATAATGGATATGTTTTCTTCTTTACAAGCTACTTTTTCTTATATTGTCTCTAAGGATGTCTATTGAATAAAAATGTTTGATCTGCTATTACTCCTACAGAGTCGGAGTTCCTATACTGACTACAAGAATTCTTGTTCTATGAAAGTGGTGGGTAAGATAATAGGATAACATTGTCTTACACTAGCCATTCTACAATACCCAGAAGGAGACAAGGTCCTTTCTCTGAGAGCTTATAGTCTAACATGGTTCCAGCCCTGCAAACTGATGAGCCTCCTCAGCTATAACTGAAGACAACAAGAGCATAAGGTGCTCCCAGATTAAAACCTAAGTCATTGGCACAAAACACACAGCAGTGCTGTAATTTAGTGTTTTTATTTGTTTGTTTTAAATGGCATTGGGTGGGTGACATGTTTGTTGAAGTGGGTTTGTATTTATGAGCAGCTGAACAATGAAAAAGATGAGGATAAAGCTGGTTTCCAAACAAACACAAAATACATCTATTTGCATTCACTATACTTTTTTTCTTATTTTGTAGAATAGTGTATTAACAATGTCACAACTTCAAAGTGATCAATATATGGGAAAATATTAGATAAAATTAGGACCAAAATGTAAGGTTTGAGAGTGGGGTAGCTTTTACAAAACTATAACATTTCTATGATTTTTGTATATTTAACTTCCAAATGAAATATGTTTTCCCCTTTTCCTGTCCCTGAAAACCAAAATATTTTGATTTTGAAAAGCTGCTGCAGTGTCTCATGGGCGTTGTAGTTTAGGCACCTCATGCTATCATTCTCCTCGTGCACCATGGTGTCCCCTCTTGATTAGAGGAGGAGATGCATCATAGTGATTGCATGACTGCAGTGCATCATGGGAGATAAAGTCTGGTCCATAGAGAAGAATAGCAGAACAAGTCCTTGACTTTTTAACTAGCCCTAAATAAAATAATGTACATTGCTTCCAAGTTTTGAGGAGGTCCTCCAATGACATTTCTTGCAGGATCAGAATTCGTTAGGGGACCAGGAAAAATGTGGCTCAACCTAACTCTGCCCCCCTCTCGCCTTCTGTTGTTCTCTCTCAGTTTGCCTCTCCACCATTTGTACTCCAGCCCCATTTCCCTCTCATAACCTGCCTGTAGTGAGGGACTTTTAGCCACCACTTGCTCTTCTTCCCTCGCTAGCTCTTTCATTCCTGTCTGCCAGCCAGCAGCAGGTGTTTCATGTATCGTGTGTTGGGTAACGACAGGTGAAGACTCCATGTTTCTAAAACTGAGCTGGCTTTTCATTAAGAAAACTATTTACACAGATCGATGCTGTAACTGTATATAGCATTCCAGCCATGTACATTGTGACGTTGTGCAGTCTATATGGTTTTATAAACACATGATAATAAGTGAATATAATGTAACTGGAATAGTTTTATAAAAACATAAGTTAATATAATGTAACTGGAATATGCTTCATGCAAAAGGTCTCTTGTAAGGTATCATTACAAAGCTTATAATCTACTGAGTGATCATCCTATTTGTATAAATGTACCACTCTTGTATCTAAAACTAGAAGTATGAAATATAACTCTGAGGGCCTATTGTAATTATGCAAAGTGTGGGCCATTAATGGTGGTTTGGAATCTTGATGACTCCCATTAACCAGAGCCATTGTCTGCAGATGGCTGTATTTACCTGTGAGTCTTCCTGTATATGTGTGTGCTGGCAAGTGAGTAATGAAGTCTTGCAGTGACATGTGATCATGTCACCTGAACTGGAATCCATCTTTAACCTGGTGCTTTTCCAGTGAGGGGTGGGGGAACCCAGAGGGACAAAGGATTCCCGCCTTATGCAAAAGATATATAAAGGGGTGGAAGAGAACAGAGGGAGGAGAGGAGCCATCATGAAGAATCCCCTAGCTATCACCTAAGCTGGTACAAGAGCTGTACCAGGGGAAAGAATTCTGCCCAGGCCTGGAAGGTGTCCAGTCTGAGAAAAAACTTACTGAAGCATCTCTGAGGGTGAGATTATCTGTATTCAGTGTTTGATTAGATATAGATTTGCGCATTTTATTTTATTTTGCTGGGTAACTTACTTTGTTCTGTCTGTTACTACTTGGAATCACTTAAATCCTACTTTCTGTATTTAATAAAATCTCTTTCTACTTATTAATTAACTCAGAGTATGTATTAATACCTGGGGGAGCAAACAACTGTGCATATCTCTCTATCAGTGTTATAGAGGGCAAACAATTTATGAGTTTACCCTGTATAAGCTTTATACAGGATAAAATGGATTTATTTGGGTTTAGACCCCACTGGGAGTTGGGTGTCTGAGTGCTAAAGACAAGCACACTTCTGTGAGCTGTTTTCAGGTAAACCCGCAGCTTTGGGGCAGGTAATTCAGACCCTGGGTCTGTGTTGGAGCAGACGGGCGTGTCTGGCTTCAGCAAGACAGGGTGCTGAAGCCACTGAGCTGGCAGGGAAAACAGAAATAGAAGTAGTCTTTGCACATCGGGCGGCAGCTCCCAAGGGGGTTTCTGTGATCCAACCCGTCACATACATACAAACTGACTTACTAGTGCCTCCTCCAAACACTTCTCTCCTGCAACCTGTGTTCTTCCCCCCAAGTTCTGTGCAGGTTGCTACATCTTTTCTTTTAACAATTGTTGTTGTTGTGTCTTTAATGCAAGTGTTTGCTGACTAGATGGTGGCAGAGGTCACTAATACATAGCTTGCTCTAGGGACATAGCTGATACTGCCATCTAATTGTGGCCTGCTGCACCTCATAGTCCTTCAAGCACACTGACTTTCTAACCAGTCTCCCACTTTTTGTATATGTTATCTCTGTTGATAGACTCCATCATCTGTTCCACAGTCATCTTTCTCTATCTGACCACATCCCCTTTCTGTGTCTGCAAAGGCTGTCCTAGCAAATTCTATGGGCTGTTGGCTTTGCCTCAGTGCTGCTCCTAGGCCTCCTTGTAATACTACTTGCTCTGCGGTGCTTTTAGATTGGTGTTCAGACAATGCCCACACTGCATCCTGGCATGTTAACTATTTCTAGGGATCCCAGACTTCTGATAGGTGTGCATACAATCAGGAAAGATAGATGGCCATCCCTTTAGTTGCTAGACTCCCTTGCCATCCTTTGGTCTAGATTTTTCCTTAATAGCTCCCAGTTTCTCAGGATCTGGCTGGAGTCCCTCAGAAATCAACACATGTCCAATGTAGGGAACCTCAGTTTTCCTCAGCTTCAGCTTGTCTGCATTCAGCCTAATATTCTGCTCCCAGAACCTGTTTAGAAGTTGCTGCAGCTTAGTAGCATGCTCCAGAATGTCATTTTACTTGACATCACTTTCTCCTACAGTAAGAATGTCATCTGCTACAATCTTGATGCCTAGGAGTCCCTCTAGTGCCTCGATCAGTTTACAGTGGAACACCTCTGCAGCCAGTTGCAAAGGAATGGCAAAGTTTGTTGGTTGGCTGGATGGCTCATCTAGCTCAATGACACACTGTGCTAGTATCAACCGGTTTCGTGATGGCTCCTCTTTGCAGGCTTGCCAGTTCCTTCTTCAGTGACTCCAACAGTGGAACTCTGTGTTTTGGTAGTCTCATGGACTGCACAGCAGGGTCTATTTCAAACTTCAGCCTGCCCTGTAGGTGTCCATCTTCTTGAAATATGTCCTGATATTCTGTTAGAATGCTGGATGGGCTCCATGGTGACTGTTCTCTCTCGTGTCATGCCGAGGATAGTTCTGGTGTTGTACTGTTATCAGATCCATGGCTTGCACATCAGTGGATAGTACGCCTGTGTGTCAACTAATATAAATTCCAAGTGATAACATCTCTTGTTTCATGGGTTTCTTATTTACAGCCTGAATTTGCCCACTGGCCTCAGAATGCTTTTATTGTACATCCCTAGCAATTGATCATATTTCTCCAGTCTAGTGTTGCTTCTCAGTATTGCTAGGATTACTTTGCAGCTGGCTGCACAATCCATCTCAAATCAAATCGGTTGTTGACCTAAAAGTATAACTGCAGATATGGTAGTTGAATGGCTGGCAGCCTTCTTCCGCAGTGTGTGTACATTGAGCATCTTTCAGATCTGCTAATGTCACATTGCAGTTATCCTCCTCTTCACTGAAAATCTCAACATCCTGAATTTCTGCATGTACTGCTGTTTTTTGTTTTGTTTTTTCTTCCTAGGGTAGCTGTGGCAGGGGGACATAAAGCAGCTCTATTTCCCAACCCCTTGCACCATTGCCCATAGGTATTTTCCTTTTCTGCCTTTCATGTTGCTTTGTATATATGCTAGACCATGATAATTGCATCCTCAGTCTCTTTCCTGCTTTTTGGGTTTCTTTAGCTTGAGCCTGTGCACATGTTCAGCACTGGAGGCTATTGTTTTTGATCCTTT